>JBBPBX010000376.1:0-54705 GCA_038048925.1 Garcialebias charrua
CTATTCAACATGTTTTTAAAAACTGTTGAGTTCAGGGCTGTTGTCTTATTACAATTTATAGAAGAAAATAATTGCCTTTTATTTTTAGTGGACAAAACAAAGAAGGTACCAGTAATTTAAAAGCAAGAGAGGAAACAAGATTAAAAAAAAAAAAAAAAAAACATACAACAACATAAAAACAAACTGTTTTTTCATTCTTGTTCTTTCTTCACATTTTCGTCCAATCTAAAGGCTCCAGTAGACCTCAGCGTCCTGGCTTTATGCCACTCTACGCGCGCATTCTGTGCGCACGCATTCGCTGGCAAAGCTCTGCTTTCTTTCTCACGTTAAATGCTCGTGTTTTCGCTCCAAATCCTTGTTGTAATGTGAGGGGACAAACTGAGGTCGCTGATTGGTCACTTACTGACACGCCTACTGAAATGATTGACAGCTCGAGCGGGACAACCAGCTGGCTTCAGCTGTGGTAGCTCGGCTGCAGCCGTTGCGGTCTTTCTAACTTTATATGTTAATAAAAACTAATAAAAAGTGGGAAAAAAAAAGGGAGTGCTTTTCCTGCAGCCCACAGCCCACCAGGAAATATTTAAAACCTCGCGCAGCCAGGTAGGACCTGAATTCATTCATTTCAGTCATGCACTGAAAAAAGTGATTTTTGAGAGAGGTAAATATCATCTAAAAAAATCATATAAAATTTAATTTATTTTTTCAGTCAGCCAATAAATCAAAAAATAAAGGGTAAATTATACCTATGCTACCCATTTGTTAACAGTAAAAACCACTACATAGGAAATAGGGTAGAATTTACCCCCAAATCTGAAGTCCGGTGCTCGTACTGTAGGTGGCGGTATGCACCTTTACATTGCTTGTGATCCGCCATGATAGATAAGAAGAAGAAGAAGTTGCGCATGCGTCATGCGTTTTTGTATGAGCGGGAAAGGGAACTCTGCATTTCTTTAAGCCGTGAGCTGAAGGTAAGCTATTTTTGAATAATAGCATGAAGGCAAATTGTAATATTTGAAATGATGAGATATAACACTTCAAGTATATTCATCTGTGTAACATGCCATTACTTGAAATCAAAGTTTGAATCTGTCCCTGGCGCCACCATGGCTGTTAACTGTCTGGACAACTGAAATGTGTTCGTGGTTAGCTTTTTACAGGGTTAGCTAGCATGCATGACTGTGCTGACCGCTGGTTTTAAGGTTAGAAACTAGTCAACGCCAGCTTTCTCTAATATATAGAATGGGCGGGTGTTTAGGCAACACATAGACTGTAAAGGAGATAGTTCAGCTTTTGCCGAGTGTGGTTAAACAGCCTCGGGGGTGCTACGAAAAAATATTTAAAATAAATCGAATTTTATCCCAAATGTCTTCTACAGGTCAACAGTCTGTAAATTGAAGCCATATAATTACACTCTGTAAGCAGAAAAAATATCCACCGAGTGGTTTCTGAGCTGTTTATCTAAACAGTAGGTATCTGTTTATGGTAGCTAACAGCTAACATGCTAAAAACGATCTTTTTTTTTTTAGCTCTAAATATCTTCTGCAGCTAACAGGTTGTAAATTACCACCAAATAATTACACTCTGTAAGTTTCAAGAAAATCTGCGATGTGGTTTATGAGTTATCTTGCTAAAAAAAAAAAATAACAACACAGCTAAAATGGTAGCTACCGTATTTTCCGGTGTATAGGTCGCACCTTTTTTATCATTATCCCTTATATATTTCTTCTCCCAGGTACATGTCTGATCATTTCTTTTTCTTTTGTTTCTGTTGCAGCCAGAGTCTTTGGACACTCAGTATTTGCCCTCTCTTCAGTTCCTCCTCCCTCCACAAGCAGGGACTCACTGATAGACCACTCTGCTTCCAGTTCTGGGGCTGACACACTCTCACATGTCCCCACGCAGTGTATCCTTTACAGGTATGCAAGTTTGCTAAAAAAAAAAAAGACATTGACCTTTAAAGTTACCTTAACCAAAGACCTCAGTTATGGTAAAATGAACTGGAAATGCAAGTTGTGCAACTTCACAACATCAAAAAGATTATACCTGCTGAACAACTCGTATAATGCCACTGGAAAACACTTCAAGGATGCCAGTGTTAAATCAGCAATAATGCAAGACCTTGCAAAAGTAATTTTTTCGTACACTGCTTACCCAACCAATCAGCAGATCCTTTCAGTGGCTGAAGCCTTGGTTTCCAAGTTTCCATGTCTTAAGGAACAGGGATCATTTGCAGGCTTATATGGCTGGCAGCAACGCATAAAAAACAAGATGCACAATTACCGGGCCAAGCTAAGATCTCGAAAACATTTTTACCCAGAAATTGAAATCAACACCTTAAAAAGGAAGCATCCAGTTGATGCAGTGCCATCAAAAAATGTAAAAAAGCCCAAAAAAGCAGAGGTAAATTACCTCCCTCCGCACCCTACTGGTGAAAGCCAAGAGACATTGGAGAAAGAGAGGCTTGAACTAATTAGTGAAATAACAAAGAAAAACAATGCAAAGACAATTGCAGATAAAATGAATAAAACATTCTCTAGCCGAAGAGTTGAAGTAATCAGCCTAAAGGCCGAGATACAGTGAAGCAGACTCCGTATACGCGCGTATACGCGCGTATACGGAGCGGCTGCTTCACTTCAGCTGACTTCAGCTCAGACGTTCTCCTTGTTGTAATATGAGCTGCTGCACACGAAGGGGACAACTGAGCACGCTGATTGGTCACTTGCTGACACGCCTACTGAATTGATTGACAGCGCTCAGTCAGCTGAATGTGAAACCTAGTTGAAAGTGAAACCTTTAACATGAGCAGCTCGCTCAGACTTCTGCGGTGTTCTGATGCGCTGTTTCTACTATATATGTTATAAAAAGTTCTCTCAGAAATAAAAATAATAACAGGGAGCGCTTTTCCTGCAGCACACAGCCCACCAGGGGATATTAAAACATCGCGCACCAAGGTAGGACCTGAATTCATTCATTTCAATCATCGAGTGAACGGAGGAAGAAGCGGTTACTTGACTTTAGGCAAAAAAACAAAAGAAAAGGCCCGATCAGCGATAAAGAAGGGGAATTTATTTCATTTGTGTAACATACAAAACAGTCCGGCGCCGGGAAGTTTATGGTCAGACACCGCGTATCGCGCACGCGGATCGCGTATGCGTAGTAAAAAAATACCTTTGCGCGTACTTGCCCTGAGGGGCTACGCGGGGCTACGCTGCGTACGGGGCATACGTACGCTGCGTATTGGCGTATCGTGAGGACGCGCGAGTGTATCTCGCCCTTAAGCCCCTCTGTGAATGTGTTTAAAGAAAGGTGGCCCGCATTATTCACTGAGGCTCAGGTGAGAATGTCTTTATAACATTTTCTTCCCATCAAGAAACGATCATGTGAGATCTGGTCTGTCATTTAAAATCATATTTTTGTGCTTTTATTTCCTAGATCAAGGAAGAGTTCAGACGTATCACTACAGTTTCCTTGGAGGAGACATTCATGCTAAAGCTTGATGAGTACACACCAGGTCTTATGCAGCTGATGCGTGCTAAAGGAGGGGCTGCTGGTTCCAAGATGCACCCTCTGCTGGACACTATAAATGACGTATGTTATTTATAATTTTTTCACAAATATGTCATTGATATGCTGGTGAAGATTCTCAGTCGTCCAGGACATGATAAAATCAAAAAAGGCGTTCAATACAAGATCAACTGGACTGTATTTGTTGCAGAAGACGTTTCGACCTCTATCCAGAGGGCTTTATCAATTCTATGAACAAACTGTGTGAGCGTGGAGTTATAACAGTCTTAGGAGTCACCAACATATTTAAATTGCAAGCTGATGTGTTGGTGCGTGACTCCTAAGACTGTTATAACTCCACGCTCACACAGTTTGTTCATAGAATTGATAAAGCCCTCTGGATAGAGGTCGAAACGTCTTCTGCAACAAATAAAGTCCAGTTGATCTTGTATTGAACGCCTTTTTTGATTTTATGTCATTGATATAATAATAATAATAATGTCTATTCCTGTCATCTGCATATGTTCCCATACACAGACGAAATTCGTCTCTGCATTTAACCCAACCACCTACCAGGTGGTGCAGTGAGCAGCCCGAAAGCGCCCGGGGAGCTGGAGAAATGTGCACTCATAGACACCCCAAGCTGGGTAGTGGCCGGGACGCGAACCCGCGACCTTCGGATCCGTAGTCAAAAGCCCTACCACTAGACCATCTTGGCTCCAAGAATTAACAGTGAAATAATTTGAAAATTGCATTGTTGTGCACAAAGTTGAGTTCCTTACAAACTTAAACTACCCTTTTGTGTTTAAAGCTGCACTATGTAACTTTGTAATGTAATCTGTAACTTTTCTAAAAATATATTTTTAACATATTTCTTCACTCTGTCATTATCTACTGACAGACTGATGTTAGACAAAGTAATCTCTGAAAAAACTACAGTCCTCTTGCTTTTCTATCAGCATTTATAAAAACAGAAAAAACAAAATGGGACCCGTCCTTAACCAGCCAATAAAAACAGAGTTGTTTGTCACGCCCCAACCCACGCCCCCACCTGTCCCAGCCCACAGTGGCGGCAGCTCGTTCTTATTCAAAGGATTGCAAAGCGATGCAAAACTGTTTTGCATGTGACACAAATGTATTAAATATCCCTTCTTCATCCCAGAGCTGGACTTTTATTTTTTTGCCAAAAGTCAAGTGATCGCTTCACCCTTCACTGACAGGAATGAGGAAATGGATTTGTCACGAGCGAATTAAATCATGTCCAACGTGACTGCGTGAACCTCTACTGATTTAAGGGTGTTTTTGTGTTGTTGGACAAGTGCTTCATGGTTTTATTATATTTTTTAGAAGGTTTTATTAACATATAATCACAGAATATTGAAGCGGCTCCGAGCGGACATGCAGCAGGGGGCGGAGCTGCAGAACTCAAGTTCAACAGAGAACGGACTAGGGCTCCCCCTCAGAGTCATATATGGCTCTGAGGGGAGGGAGCAGAATGCTTTTCCCTGATGAAAACATTTCTAAGTCCCAGCGTTCTCCAGAAACTACATAGTGAACCTTTAAGCAATTTGGTCTTACTGTATGTAATTCTCTCCCCATTCTCCACTAAAAGTCTTTTAACTACATTGTATCTCTACAGACACAGAGCATTGAGAAGAAAAGGGATGCAATAGTGTGCTGCCTCATTAACTACCTTGGTGAAAGACAAGAAGATCTTTTCCATGACTGCCAGGTATGTCATTGATAACAGATGATTGATTAACTTAATATTCTGATCACTCCCCTTTGCTCTCCTTTAGATTAGTTGAAATGTAATGAAACAGCATCTTCCAATAAATTAAAAATGTGTATCTTCTATGTTTCTTTTTAACATGTAGGAAGGTGAGGACTACACAGACGAAACAATAAAGGTGATCGTGATGCACAACGTCATGGCTGAGGAGGATCCATCAGATGTGTCGATAGTGATAGAGGGGAACCAAGTGATGGACGGATGTGGAAGCCGGACAAAGGCATGTGTACTGCTGATGGGACTGATATATGCCCTCAACCTTGACTATCCAAAGCAACTCAAGAACACATTTGAAGCTTTTCAAAAACTTTTTTTGGAACTTGATGGGGCAAAACTACTGAGGAAGGTCCACAGCCTCAAAAACAAGCTCGTGCAAAAGACATACATTCCCCCTCTTGTTCCAAGAGGATCTTTCTGTCTGGAGAGAGAGTTTTAGTGGAGTTTAGTTTTATATTTTTGTCCTCTTCGTTCCTCTGCTCAACCCACAGACACGGAAATATATGCACAGATGGATACATGTTGCAGCCTCTCTCAGCCCACTCCATTGTTGTCTGATTTCTCCACATTGACAGAACTGGAAAGGCAATAGAAACTGGTCAGTCTGGTCAATACCACTGAGTGAATCCTGAAGAATTTTGAACTCACCCTCTTTCCCTCCCCATTGGTTTGTATCTTTTATTCTCATCCTATCTCTGAGAGTGAGATCAAGCACGGACACTAAATAATGTTGATTTTCTGATTTGTCTTTATCCAGATGTTTGATACTGCACACACAGAAACAATCTTGTATGTTTGTGTGTGGATTTTGTGGCTTTTAAATTAGAATAAGGGGTCTCTGAAAGTGTTGTTTACTAGGGAGCCCCCGAGGGGACATGGGGAAAAAAAAATTCTTTGCGTGCGCACGCAAAAGGTTTTGCGTTTGCACGCAACCGTAGTGTTATCTCACAGATAACAGCACACACTCGTTGACGTTCCTGCAGGAGTTTGTGACTTGGCGCTATATAAATAAACTGAATTAATTTGAAATCAGCCTTAAATATAAGGATGTCCAGTGTGTGCTGCAGTGGTAACAGTCATTTTATGTTGTATATTCCACGTTCACGCTCCGTGGATTCACCTGTCACTTCCCAGGGATGTAGCCAGAATTTTATGAGGGGCGGTTCGTTTAAAATAACTGTAAACCCTATGAGACAGACACGTCCTGGTAGCTCACTGCGGTAGCTGCACCAAACCTTATCCAGACCTAGTGGGTTCGATTCCCACATGGTATAACTTTATTTTTATTTTTTTAGATTATTTATTCATTCCAGATTAAAAAAACCACAAGAAAACTATTTACAAAACAACAAGAAATAAAACTACATGAAATGAAAGGAAGCAGAAGAAGAAAATAATCTTATTATATCTGATATAAGATTATTTTTGTCAGAGCAGGTATGTTGACATTTTAGCGCTTTTTTTCTCCGAGCATTATGCGACGTCAGCGCCGCTCCAGCTGGAGCAGAAACCTCCGGTTCTGAAAGTCCACACGCAGACTCGAACGCGGAGAATTCTCAAATCTCCACTTTGGTCGGAGTTTTTTAATTATTCGTTTATAGTTACATCAACCGGAGTTCACGTGTGGATGAAAGGCCAAACCGCATGATAAACTGTTCGGTTTTACTGATATCCGGCTACGTGTGTACAGGGCCTAAAGGTGTGTCTTTTGATTCACGTTCCTTCCCAACCTCCATAAACCCTGGTCTCTGCGTTGACCTGGACAATGGTGACAGTGGCCTTTGTCTGCAGAGGAGTGTTTGGCAGTTTTACTTTGCACTCGTTCCTGCTAGAAAACAAAGGGGAGCACAGGCGGCCCTTTTTTTTTTTAACGACAGGACGGGAGACAGTGTTTGGCCAGCCATTTGACTAATGAACAATCCCTCCACTCCGGCCAAACGACCATATGTTAGTTTGGATAAAGCCGGCTCCCCTGTGTAGAAAGCATGAAAGCTGTTTCATCACTTACTGATGGCTTCATGTTGTGCAAACATGCACAAACCTTCATACACAGAGTGAACCGTCATCAACAATGTGCCACTTTTAAACACAACAGAACAATCAAGACAAAGCCTTGTCTGTTTAACAGTTTGTATGATTATATGCTACAGGCCGATTACAGCTGACCTGTGGGCTTTAACCTCTTTTTTAACCTCTCCATTTATACATGTCTGCTGCTCAGCCATGTCCAGAATACTAATGTAACAAATGTCAGTGCAAATCAGAGCCTAAGAAAGACCAGTGTGAGCCTGCTGTGATGGCTAAAGGGACAGAAACCTTTATGTCTGTTTGTAGGACTGGCACCATGGACTGGCCCTCGCTCCGGCACTCTGCCTCCTGTCAGCGCTAACAAAGGCTTTGCACCCATGCTGTCAGCATCTTACTGAAAAAGAGTCTGTCAACAAGCTTTTTGTCCTGTGCCTCTCACTGATTTAACATGCGTGTGCTGAGGTAGAAAGCTCACATGGCAGCCGATGTACCTTACTGCAGGAAACCAAAGGGAATACGTACGAGCGCTTTACACATGACCATATGTTGAAGGTGAAAGCAGTGTGTGCAATGTTTGAAGATGAAACACTCCCATACCATCCGTATCTCTTTGTTATCTTTGCGCAGGTGAAGGTGATGACTCCTCTTGGTTTCCTCTCCTCTCCTGCTTTCATGGGCTGTTGGACAGAAGCACAGAAGAAGAGAACACGGGTCAGAATTTAGCTTAATGGGACGACTAAACAGAAAAACACCTGCAGGCGGAAAGAAAAGTGGCACATTAGTCTTAGTAAGAACCACAAATATGAGCAGGACAAAAGTGTGAGGTTAAAAAAACACGCACACGCAAAAGGGAAATTCTAGGACACTTAAAATGCTAGAGCTTGCATTTATTATTTATGAATCACTCGTTCCCAGAAGCACACTATTATAAGACTGCTAAAGTGTTTTATTTGTGTGAATTTTTCACTTCTCAGCTCTGCGGTAAGGCAAAATTAACACAACAAAATAAGCATTCTCTTTAGTAGCACCACACCAATGTTGCATCCAAGTGAAATTGTATTATCTGCTTCCAGATATTAGAAAGTATGGCACTTTTATAAAGGTTAATTGTCCATTATTAGAAAACCCAACACACCACATTCTCCTCACAGAGTTCCTGACTTGACCTTGAGGAGCGTCTGAACTCATGCATTATTCACTGAAAGTAGAATACATCACTTTTTTAAGCACACATTGCTGACTTTAACTGTCAATGGAAGAAATGTCTCCAACCAAGTGTGTCTAATGAGCATAAAGGCTTTAAACTTTTTTTCTCCTGTCACTAAATTGCTTTACCACAACTCTCTCCCAGCAGAAAATAACGATATAGCAATGAGCACCAATTAAACTGCAGCTACTCCAGCCTCTGTGTGCAAAAATAGTCAGCGCAATTTTGACTGACTGCACTTTGGAACCAGGTTCAAAGTGCTGGCACTGACAAGCCTGCACCAAATACGGAGAGAGCTGTCTCCGAAGACTGCAAGTGTGCAGCTCTCGCAGATGGGGTATTCACTGACAAGGACTTAGGATGGAGAATATCCCCTGGAGTATTATGGCTGATAGAGCCAGCACCATCATCCCGTCAACACACCATATTGCGAGCAGGCATCACATTCAGCAAGACACAAAACCCAAGTGACAGTGGCAACAACACATCCTCCCACATACAGAATATGAGACTCTGATTGCATCTGGAAAAAGGCAATCAAAGCCCGAGTGAGGAAAAGGGACATGTCTTGGAATTGGAGAGATGCACCTGGATGATACACTATGTTATCATGCTAGCTTGAAAACAGCCACAATATCAGTAGGTCTGCATGCACCGGGAGCCAAAAAATGTGCGCTTGCTAAAGAGTCGTACAAAATATTCACCATATGGTTTAGCTAACATACCCCCAGGCAGAATAATACAGTAATCCTTTTTCCCATTTTGTTTCAGAATACTACCAAAGCAGCAGATAAGTATGTAATTGTCATTATCATGGTCTGTAATAGGACGAAGCAGCTGAGTGCTCAGATTTTACCCTGGAGCCTGTTGCAGAGGTAGACTCTTTTGAACCCCTGTTTAGAGAGCTATTAGTCAGTGGAGAGCAACAGTGTTGAGGGTCTACATTATTTTTTTGGTTTCCATGGAAACACTTTCATAGGAAAATAGAGCACCAATGGGATGCAGGAACCTCAGTGAATCGGTTATGGGGGAGCGGATAGAGATCGGCGCAGACGGCTGAGAAAGCACAACAATAGGATGAAACCTCAAGAGGGGGGAGACCAGAAAGGCCAGACCACTGAGGGCCCAACAAAGCGGGCCCAACAAAGCTGGCAACGAATGTTCATGAGAGGAAAGGTTTCCTCCTTCTAAAGAAATCACTTTCCAATTTATAATTGACATTTAGTTTCATGAGGATTGTGAGCAATTTGAACATCAAGGCTGAGGGTAATTGAATAACCTCTGCTGATATTTCAGGTCTGATGATAATGTTGCATCATCACTTTCTATCTTTTTGTGTTAGACTGAAGCAACTTCAATCAAAATGCTTGTTTCAGTTCCCATAATTCAAGTCACAACCGACAGAGCAGAGGAAACAGACCGCACTCCAAATAAAGACTTGACCTTTCCATTGTGGAACTTCTCCATTTCTGGAGTCTGATAATGGCTACTTTTATTCAAATTAAAAACGTACATTCAATTCTAGGGTTGAAATAAGATTAGAGTGGGTTTGTAGTTAGCAAAGCAGCATGAGGTCATGATCATGAAATGTATTGTCTGTTGTCACAGATCCAAGCCGTGTGTTTGTGTCCAATCCCCAACAGTTCAGGCTGCAAGGTTTAGGTATGACATCAGCCAACATCTGCAGCTCCTAAAGAGGATTGTTTTTATGTTCAGCAGTTCACTTACGTGATGCATTTATTTTTCCATTAACAGAAAATTCCCAGATATACTATAGGTTAACAACAGTAACAACTACGGTAAACATATTTGATCACCACAACAAATCATATACAACAGTTTCCAAAGCAACTGCCTCACACTTCCTGTGTCAATGTGCACTGCTGTGATATTCTACACTGTAAGCTTACTGAAACTTACTATTACAATTGTGAGCCATAAGCAAGACTAAAGACTGGTCAATCATGGCAGCTTGTTTCTAAATTTGTAGATGTGCTTAAAGAAAGTCAAGAAGTTTCTACAATCAAGACCAAGAACAGTTGGAAAGACAATTTGTGTATTTGTGTACCTGATGCAGTGTAGCACATGAGTTTAACAGGAGTTACAATCTTAAGGGCATGCACAATCTTATGGGAAATGGCTAAATCGTGCGAGATGCATTAATGGTTGGAGTCAAATATGTTGCAACAATTATATCCTTGGATAGGTTAGACATGTTCATGTTTTTAGTATTTTACATTGCTTTACAATGTATAATTTTCTTCCATTATTTTACCAATTTATATGCTTTCTTTTATGATTGTCTACTGCTGTCCTCATTCTTTGTTTAAAACAGATCTCTCTTGTAAATGAGTCCTTGAGGCTCAATGAGACTAACCTGTATAAGTAAAGGTTGAATGAATTACAGTAATGGCAAACATCAACTGATTCATCTTCAGATGTTTTATTGTCTCTAGATTATTCAAACAGTAGTCTGCATCCATTTGTACTGCCAATATGTGACAGCTGTCTGTCACAGCTGGGCACAATGTCCCCGTTTTCTAGTCCTGTCCTTCTCCTGCTGGATTTGGTCAAGAATATTTGACGGATTTTCTACAGAATAGGAAATATTTTTTTCATCCAGAGGCTCAGCTGTATATGTTTAGCTCAAAACATCTGGTTGTTCACCATCTATAGCACAATTTTCAAAATCAATACGTCACTAGATCTGAGGATTGTCATCGATGAAAGACTCCTATCACAAGAATGGAAATGTCTTAGCGGCTTTATTAATATACCCAAAAGTGGCCAAAGAATAAAACATTCATTATTCAAACAGAAAAAGTGTAGTTAGTGATAAAAATACATAAAATAAAAATTAAGATTGTTCAACAAAAGCCAATAGATAGTGAATAGATTCTTTCAGGCAGAGCAGTCAGTTACTTTTATTTCAATTTTTTTTTTGTGTGTGCACGTTGTTCATTTCACTGATTGTGGTGATTCAGCCAAAGAAACACTTTAACCATTAGGTGCAATTGGAAAACACACTGAGTGAATGTGGTTGTTTGGAGCATAGCCAAGCCTACAAAAAGTGCACCAATAGAGGTGGTTCATGTTTTCTCTTGGTCCCCTTTAATGCTGCTGATCAAGCGTTAAACTTTGACTGACATGTCAAAGGTCACAGAACAGCCGGTAATTTGGTCTGTGACATTTTCTCTGGAGACAGGAAGTGGAGAAGAAAACAAGCAGGAAGTGACAAATCTTTCATCTACAGCTTTTTCTGACATCAGCTTCTCCGCAGGTGTTAACAAACGCAAACCTTTGGACTTCCTGCGGACACATTAATAGAATTAATGGCCTCTGAGTCCTTTTGAACCTTGAATCAAAGCTTTTTAAACTCGCTTCATAAAAATGTAGCGCTAAGGATGTCATTGCTCCCTGCTGACCAGCCTTAGGCAGTCCAAATACATCACGTTGTAATGCTATAGAAACAAGAATAAAGGGGGTTTGCCAGCAGCTATATATCTCCTGAACGCCCATTTTAATGAGGCCGGTGCTGAGGCAGAATTATCATCTAACTCCATCTGGATTTATTGATCCAACAACGTTAGTCAACCGCAAAAGATAAAGATAAACCACCACGATGGAGAAACAATCCCCAACCAGATCAAAGGGCAGCGCACAGCTAATCGCTCATCCTTTCCTCTCCGGCGACTGCTTTCTTTGTTCTCCACACTACAGTAGCTCCTTTAGGGGGCTACAAAACAGTTAAGATGAGTGCTCACGCAAGCGAGGTGCAGAATTATATCAGCTAAAAGATGGAGGCTGGACCCATTAGGCAGTCTCCTGTTTTCTCAGCGTTAATCATTTTGGACTAAATGGAAACCTGATGAGAATGCAGCCCCTGGAAATGTGTTCTGAGATTGCCATTTTGATGCAAATGAAAGACGACACTGGGTCGACCTCTTTCGTGGCAAACATTAGCCAGACTTGTCTGGCTGGCTGGTTTCTCAGGCTGCACCTTGTGCGTCTCATCAAAGCGCGGCCTTACTCAGAGCCTTTCACAACACGTGCAACCCGCTTCGATAATTACACAACACCGGCTTCTCTCCTGTGACAGCGTGATGAAGGACGACAACAGAGTTACTTGTCGTTATTTTCTGTAAAAGCACGCCTGTCTACTTCAACCAGCTGCCTCATGCAACACCACACTTTCACCCAATGCTTCCCAGGCCCCACAAGGCTCACCCTGTATCTCTAAAGAACTAAGACGCCTAGGGGGCATCAAAATGCCGCTTTGAAGTGAAGCGATTAAAGAGGAAAGACCTGTCGAATTGGGATGATGGGGCTTTAAGGTTGAGAGAAGAGGAGGATCAGTGTGAGGGACAGGAAAGGCTGTGAATACCGAGCACTCAGGGCTCAAGGGACACAATTAAGAGCAACACACACAGCATTGATATCAGCAGCACAGCCTTCCAAGGCAAGGTAAGAGTTCATTACTACGCACACAAGGGGGGACGTTAAACCTAGTTTGTTCTTCGACCCCGCCCACATGCCCTGCAAGCTGTCGAACATCCACATTTCCATCCAAGTCAAATCCTACAGCTTGTGAAGGCTGAGGAATATTTAGCAGAGTGCTGGGAGCTTCAACAGGAAGTTTGCTCCGTCTTCCCAAAGGATGTTTTTCTCACAAAAACATGTCAACGGCACAGAAGACATCAAAACAGATTTGTAGTCGGTTAAAATTAGCACACAGAGCGTTGAGTTAGAGAAAGTGTTAGCTCATATCACCTGCCGCCAAAAGGCAAAGATGGAGGATTATGATTGTGCCCATGTGTGTGTCTGCATGTTTCCAGAAAACGGGTTTAATTTTAATAAAACTTTCAGAAAGTAATCCAGGGGTGGAAGTAATGAATTACAAATCCTCACATTGCTGTAATTAAGTAGACTTTTTGGGTACTTGTACTTTTATGAGTATTTCTTTCAAGTGTGTAATCAATCATAAAAAAGGCATAATACCGTATTTTCCAGCCTATAAGTCGCAGTTTTTTTAAACTAATTTTCATGTCCTGTGACTTATAGGGCGAAGCAACATATTTATGGATTTTTCCCCCCATATTTTTAGACAAATTTTTGGCTCAGATATGACCGTTTCCATTCATTCTGACAAAAAAATGGAGCAGTACCACTTTCGGAAGCTTTTACTATAATGTCAGCAAAAAAAAAATTTTTTTTTTAGCTGTTTATCTTGTTAAATTTTAAAGAAATGAAGCGTATCCACTCGCTGCGCGTGCACGCTTCGCAGCACCGACGTAGCGAAACTATTTTTTTAAATTCAGCTTATTTGACCATTACGTGCATTTATTAAGGAAAAGTTCAGCTCAGACACTTCTTTGCTATAATTTTCAGCAAACAAATAATTGTTTTTAAGTGTTACCACACACCGATCGTGACAGAATTGGCCCTTGTGGTGGTTTTTCCTCATGTTCCTCCCTCCTCTGCCCCAGTTTTTTTTCCTTGGGGGGCTTCTGGGACGCCATGGGGCGTCCGTGGGGGGAGGGTACTGTTAGGATGGCGCCCTCTGCTGGCCTTTGTCTGTTCCTTGTTTGGTCTTTTGTCAATAGGCTGGCGCCATCTGCTGGTCCTTCCTTGTTTGGTCTCCTTTCACTCAGCTCTGTATCTATGTTCTTAGTTTAATAAGTCTTCTCCTGTTTCAGTTCTGCTTCAGTTCAGTGCTCCATGTTTATACTCTTAAGTCCTCATGTAATAAGTTTAGTCTAGTTCTGCCTCAGTTCAGTTTAATCTCCATGTACCTTGACTCTCATGTCTGATCTGTGTGCCTAGTTAATTACTTCCCAGGTGTTTTGTGTTCCCATGATTAGTCCTCACCTTTATATTCTGGGCTCTCCTGCTTCTCAGGCAGGGGAGCATTAATTATGTGTAAGTGTAATCTTGTTAAAGTTCTACCGTGCACGCTGCTGTGGCCATTTGCGGCGACGCGTAACATACGCGACGCGTCAGCGGTGACGCATAATAGATGCAACGTATACGGAGGTGCGACACGTTTATGGATTTTTCCACTTTATTGGACATAATTGGACTGATGCGACATATAGGGCGGAGGGACTTAAAGGGCGGAAAGTACAGGTAATTAAAAATTACAAGAAAATTATATTTTAAAAATGAAACATAAACACCTACATTACTGTATAAATTGATGTAAAATACTAAAAACAGGAACATGTCTGTGTTGGTTTAAGCCATGAACTTAGCAGACGTAAAGCTATTTAATATTTTTATTTAATTCATTTATTCATTCATTTAAAAGAGACAAAATAAAACAAATTCATCAAAAAGAAAACATTGAATGAAAAGAGTGCAAAAAGAAGAAAAAAGTTATTATATAATTCCCTTGTTTGAAAGAATATATAAAATAACTTTAAACAAACATTCACTTAAATTAATCACTTTAAAGCTCCACAGACATGATTTTTGTACTTTTCATAAAATGGCTCAACATATATATTTATTATCATTGAACTATGTTCGTTTTTGCAAATAAAGTGTTAAATTAATGAATAATCCATTCTAAATTGGTTTAAAATTTGCGCCGTGTTTCTCCCTAAACTTCCGATATTTTCCGTCACGTGATCGTGATGTCAGATCCAGACTCTGCTCCAACGCGCACATTGAAAACGATGGAGAAAGATACAAACGCATCCGTCTAATTTAGCCATTTAAAACTTTAGATTTTAGCGATTTGTCTTCAGTGAAGCCAAAGTTATTTCGAGTGATCAACAAGAAACAGCAGGTTATAATTTTTTTTCTGCTGCTGCTGTTTTTTGTAGACTTTTCACTTCAGGAAGTGAGCAGCTGTGTGGAGTTACAGGAGCTGCAAGTTGACGAGGCAGAAGGAATTCTACAACATCTAAATCGTTTCCACAGCACTGAAATGGTAATATATTAATTAATGTTTCTAATAATTATTCAACATTAATTTATAGTTTAAAAAATTAGTCCCTTTTAAAATATTTAGATGTTTATTCTAACATACGTTCTGAAATTTTTAACTACCGGTAGTTTTTATTTGTGTATTTTTATCCATCAAGATTTTTTTATTTTGTTGTAAATTTACATTTATTTAAAACAAAAACAATTTTAGATGCATCTTTATGAATCCGTTTGATTTCATCTGTCCTGTTTTGTCCAAAAAATGCAGCTGAGATGTCTTGACTGGAGACCTGTCCAGGTGTCTCTGTGATGGACTGGAGACCTGTCCAGGTGTCTCTGTGATGGACTGGAGACCTGTCCAGGTGTCTCTGTGATGGACTGGAGACCTGTCCAGGTGTCTCTGTGATGGACTGGAGACCTGTCCAGGTGTCTCTGTGATGGACTGGAGACCTGTCCAGGTGTCTCTGTGATGGACTGGAGACCTGTCCAGGTGTTTCTGTGATGGACTGGAGACCTGTCCAGGTGTCTCTGTGATGGACTGGAGACCTGTCCAGGTGTCTCTGTGATGGACTGGAGACCTGTCCAGGTGTCTCTGTGATGGACTGGAGACCTGTCCAGGTGTCTCTGTGATGGACTGGAGACCTGTCCAGGTGTCTCTGTGATGGACTGGAGACCTGTCCAGGTGTCTCTGTGATGGACTGGAGACCTGTCCAGGTGTCTCTGTGATGGACTGGAGACCTGTCCAGGTGTCTCTGTGATGGACTGGAGACCTGTCCAGGTGTCTCTGTGATGGACTGGAGACCTGTCCAGGTGTCTCTGTGATGGACTGGAGACCTGTCCAGGTGTCTCTGTGATGGACTGGAGACCTGTCCAGGTGTCTCTGTGATGGACTGGAGACCTGTCCAGGTGTCTCTGTGATGGACTGGAGACCTGTCCAGGTGTCTCTGTGATGGACTGGAGACCTGTCCAGGTGTCTCTGTGATGGACTGGAGACCTGTCCAGGTGTCTCTGTGATGGACTGGAGACCTGTCCAGGTGTCTCTGTGATGGACTGGAGACCTGTCCAGGTGTCTCTGTGATGGACTGGAGACCTGTCCAGGTGTCTCTGTGATGGACTGGAGACCTGTCCAAGTGTCTCTGTGATGGACTGCAGTGTTTCCCCTACATAACTTGCCATGGCGGGGTGGAGAAGAACAGACGTTGCGGGTTATTGGGCTTGTTTTGAAAGTAAAGTCGCTTGTTTGGGCTTGTTTTTCTTTGTTCTTTATTCTTTGTCAAGAGTTACAAGACCACGATAAAATGAGCTCCAGTAAGTGGGGGAAATATGGGAAAAATATAATAAAGATGGGAGAAAGAGCGCACTCTTAAAGCATGATTCAGGATAGAGATTAAAGAAAGTTTTTTGTTGACTTAGCTTACTATGAGTTTGCTGTTTAATTTTAATTTCATTTTTTAATTTGTACGCATCCTTTATGATTGTCTGTTGCTGTCGTTGTCCATCGTTGTCATCACTCTTAGTTTAAAATTCAGGTCTCTCTGGTAAATGAGTCCCAGAGGCTTTATTTCATTTTTCATTTTTTTCATTTATTGATTCTTTCATTTTATAATGACTATTATAATAACAGACACAAAATAAAACAATTTAACACACAGATAACAAGAAAATTTAAATATAAAATGAAAGGTGGCAGATGAAGAAAAAATCTTATTATATCTGCCCCTTATTTTCTAACCAACAATTCAAACAAACAATTTGATTTGATACCAAAAACAAACAAAAAAAAACGTATAACTCATTAACTCCCTTAATCACAATAATTATTTAAACTCGTGTCTTCGTTAAACATATTTCCTTAACAATTTATCCTTGATCTTTCTTTCAAATATAATTATTGATTTAGCTTCTTTAATGTCAGTTTCCTCTTCGTTCCATAACCTAACTCCCTGAACTATTGCAGTCCTTCCTTTCAAACTAGTCCTATACCTAGGCATAACAAACATATCAGTTCCCTTGAGGTACAACAACTCAATCGTTTTACAAAATATATCTGAACATTCAAAGGCAATACATTATTATGAGCTCTATACATAATTAACAAAATATTATAATCCACCAGATCGTAAAACTTCAGTAATTTCATCTGATAAAATAATATACTTGTTGGATGACGATAAGGTTTTCTGGTTATAATTCTTATAACTCTCTTCTGCAAAACAAAAATAGGTTTTGTAATTGATCTACACGCCTTACCCCAAACACCAACACAATAAATCAAATGTGGAACAATAAGTGTATTGTATAACAGATACAATGCCTTGTCATTCAATAGATCTCTAACTCTGTAGAATACTGAAATAGATTTAGATTTAAAAAATTGACAGAACTTATACTGTATGTTGTTTCCAAGACAATTTTTCGTCAATTATAACCCACATAATGGGATTAATTTGTATAAATATGCAAAATGTATTTTTATTTTTAAGAGTGGATATGTTCTTCAAAGTATTTAGCATAATTTTGCTCTTTATATGTAATGCCATAATAAATGTATGTTTATACTGTTTAAAAACGGCCCTGTTTATACAATGGGGTGGGTTGCCTGTTGGGCTTGTTTTGAAAGAGCGATTTGCTTGTTTCTGTCGCGAGATGTGGCAACACTGCGCAGTGGCAGATAGAGACAAAGCCCAAGTCGCGCGCAGTTTTAAGAGGAGAGCAGAGACACAACATTTCAGCCGCGCATTCAGTTTTATTTATTTATTTTTTGGCGGAGAAGGGCCGCGTGCGCAGCCGTGCACAGTAGGAGCTGTGGAGAGAAACATTTCAGACACGAGTTCAGTTTGCCGTGCGCGCGCGCGTGTGTGTGTGTGTGGGGTGTCAGCTGAGTGTTCAGCATGAGGCTGCTTTTATGTTTTCAGCTAGTGCACCTGCAGTGCGAGCTGCTAGTTTAGCATTACGTCAGTGCCAACAGGTGCGTTGGAGTGGTGGGTAGGCGGGCGCTCGGTTCTGTTGACGGGGCGGGGCGCCCCGCCTATATAATGGTAGGGGAAACACTGGACTGGAGACCTGTCCAGGTGTCTCTGTGATGGACTGGAGACCTGTCCAGGTGTCTCTGTGATGGACTGGAGACCTGTCCAGGTGTCTCTGTGATGGACTGGAGACCTGTCCAGGTGTCTCTGTGATGGACTGGAGACCTGTCCAGGTGTCTCTGTGATGGACTGGAGACCTGTCCAGGTGTCTCTGTGATGGACTGGAGACCTGTCCAGGTGTCTCTGTGATGGACTGGAGACCTGTCCAGGTGTCTCTGTGATGGACTGGAGACCTGTCCAGGTGTCTCTGTGATGGACTGGAGACCTGTCCAGGTGTCTCTGTGATGGACTGGAGACCTGTCCAGGTGTCTCTGTGATGGACTGGAGACCTGGAAACCTGAAAACACAAACTGATATTTTTATTAAAACAGCTGAAAACAAATAGACGATGATCCAGCTATGGAAATTTATGTTTTTTGACGGTATTTGATATAAATTTATTTTTAAATTTAATGATTGACATATAAACATTTTTTTTATATTTAGTGAACATTTAGTGCATGTAAACATGCAAATTACAACTGGAAATATGAATGATGTTTTTCAGAACGTATGTTAGAATAAACATCTAAATATTTTAAAAGGGACTAATTTTTTAAACTATAAATTAATGTTGAATAATTATTAGAAACATTAATTAATATATTACCATTTCAGTGCTGTGGAAACGATTTAGATGTTGTAGAATTCCTTCTGCCTCGTCAACTTGCAGCTCCTGTAACTCCACACAGCTGCTCACTTCCTGAAGTGAAAAGTCTACAAAAAACAGCAGCAGCAGAAAAAAAATTATAACCTGCTGTTTCTTGTTGATCACTCGAAATAACTTTGGCTTCACTGAAGACAAATCGCTAAAATCTAAAGTTTTAAATGGCTAAATTAGACGGATGCGTTTGTATCTTTCTCCATTGTTTTCAATGTGCGCGTTGGAGCAGAGTCTGGATCTGACGTCATGATCACGTGACGGAAAATACCGGAAGTTTAGGGAGAAACACGGCGCAAATTTTAAACCAATTTAGAATGGATTATTCATTAATTTAACACTTTATTTGCAAAAACGAACATAGTTCAATGATAATAAATATATATATGTTGAGCCATTTTATGAAAAGTACAAAAATCATGTCTGTGGAGCTTTAATATCCACAAGCTAGGAATAAAATAAAACATGTTTTGTGTTAGCAGAATTTAATTCTAACTATTAAAGTTATCCAACATTAATAAAACTTACCTCAAGTAGGGGTGGGCGATATATCGAATATACTCGATGTATCGCGATATTTTAAATGTACGATGGTTAAAAGGGCTATATCGTGTATATCGAGGATCCTCCTGCTGTCGCGCGGGCCCCCACTCGCCCCCCTCCTTCCTGCAGGCTGCAGGAGCCGCGCGCGAGACTTTCAGCACAACATGTAAACACGGCAGATATGAAGAGCGCTGCACGCTGCTGAGGGGGGAAAACAATGTTCTGAGCTAGTTTGGATTAAATTGTCAGATGAGGGCATAAAAAATGTTTTTGTAGACGATGCTGAAAATAGTCCCGAAGAAAGGTCTGAACTACGAATCTTTTTCACCATTTAAACAGCGGAGTGGAGCATGAACGGCAGAACCAAGTGTTTTTACAGCTGCTGCTTCCTTAAAACAAACCACGGGTCTGAGCTTAGTCATGCGTGCACCGCAGAGAGAGGTGGAGACATTAATAAATCAGCATTTTATCATTATCGCTAAAGACACGGTCCTTAGCGGCTAACAAGATGGCTAACGCGTTAGCCGTCTTCTTCCACAGCTGAGACTGACCGTGTCTTTAGCGATACAGCTGATTTAATAATGTCTCCACCTCTCGGTTCACGTTTCTGAGTGGAGGCTGTCGTGTTTTACACAAGGATTCAATGCGACACTTTGTAGAGCAACTTTAGAGAACGTCTTCGTGAATCCGGAAACAACCCCTGACCCTTTCACAATAAAACCGGATACAGTACACAGAGGCTCACTGTGATAAATCTGTTCTTGTTCAGAGGTTTTGCAGACATTGCCTGAACTTGGCACAGTTTGAAACTTGTGCACATTTTGTGGTTTGTTGTTAAAAATTACTAGCACATGCAAATAGTTGAGAGTTGTTACCTGTGACTGTTCTGGGTCAGTAAATTTTATGGCCACTGTTTACACTTTTGTTTTTGTATTTTAAAGGCCTTAATTGTTTTGATTTAATATTTTTTTAATGTTAAAAGCACAAGAGCACCTTTTTAAGTTTAAATTATGTATTCTTCCTTTTTGCTTGAAGTACTTTTTATTTATGTGTGCAATTGATGGTTAAAATAAAATATTTAAGTTTGTTCAAATTTAGTGTTGACATTTTTTAATCAATTTTGAATCATTTTTTCATTGATTTTGGAGATATCGCGATATATATCGTGTATCGTGATATAGCCAAAAAATATTGCGATATAATATTTTCCTCATATCGCCCAGCTCTAACCTCAAGTTGCCTTTTTTGGACATGCAGGCATATATGTAGGGATGGGAACCGAGAACCGGTTCTGTTAGAGAACCGGTTCTGTTAGAGAACCGGTTCTTAAAAGTCCAATTCCATGGAATTGTAGGTTGCGTGTCTTAACGATTCAGCTTATCGGTTCTGCTAACACGCTAACCGCCATTTTGAAGAGGGTAGATGGAGAAATACTTTTTTTAATCCAACAGATTTGACCATTTGAACCGGTTAAGCTCAGAAGAACCTTGTGCTATAAAGTCAGTGACTTTATAGCACAAGGTTTTTCTGAGTTTAACCGGTTCAAATGGTCAAATCTGCTGGATTAAAAACATTTCACCAGTTGCCCTCTTCAAAATGGCGGCCGCCATTTTGAAGAGTAAAATTGGCGAAATGAACCCAAAATACATAAAATTAACGACTCACCGTCGAGTGATCGACACAAAACACACAATAGAATCCTCCAGCCGTGTTAATTTGGCTTGAAACAGCGGGAAACTCTGCGGATTTATCCAAGTAACCCCAGCACAAACAGCTAGCATAAGCACCGAGTTCTTCTTCTTCTTCTAGGTGGAGTTTAATGGCGGTTGGCAAACAACTTAAGGTGCATTACCGCCACCTACTGAGCTGGAGCGTGGACAGGAGATAAACAGGACAAAAAAAATAAATAAATAAAAATAACCCAACTAAAGTCTACCTAAGAAGTATGTGTCCTACAAGAAAAGTAGAAAGTGAACCACAACGTCACCAACACAACTAAAAGTGACTGCCAAGTTCTAACTGCAAAAGGAAAATGCAGCCAACCAAGGCCTTTCCGGAAACTCTATCCTATATTATTCGTTTATTATTAAAATGGTTTACTATATTTTTTTACCCAAATGAGAATTGATAACAGAATTGATAAGGAATTGAATCGATAAAGGACATCGATAACGGCATTGATATTGATAATTTCTTATCAATTCCCATCCCTACATATATGTGAACACATTGTACTTGAGAGGAGATTATTACAGCCTCATATAAAATCAATGATAATGAGGATATCAGAACTGGATCAGTATCGACCGATATCCAGATTTAAGTATCGGGATCGGATCAGGAGTAAAAAAAATGTGGATCAGTGCAGCCCTACGTGTACTACTATTCCTACTTTACAGTTTTTCCACTTATCACAGTGCCTCAGGGTACAGACCCCCTGCGATAAACGAGGGATTACTGTATATGCTGATCTGTTTTCTTGTTGCTGTGTTCATCTGTGATCATCTGCTCATAATGACTCATGTTCGTGCTGCTGTTTGTAATGATGTTTTTCTATTACTCTAGGGCTTAGTGTATTTCTAGTTGGATGTTTTTCTTAGTTCATATCCTAGATGTTATTACTGTTTTTCTCTTACATTTTGTTGTTGGATGTAACTGGGACCCTGTGTACATAATCATTTCATTACATGTACTACATGCGGTGCAAATGACATTAAAGACTCTCTGACTCTGACTCTGACATTACTTCACAGAATGCTGTTTTTTTATTATTTTATCTGCTCAATTTGTATATAACTGCTTGAAACAAAATGTGCACATTTGGAATTATTCACATAGAAAACTATATATCTAGAAAAGTTAGAATATGCCATATACTATTTAAGTTTAAAACAATGATAACTAAACTTTCCTTCAACAAAAGGTGTAGTTTTCCATCTAGACTTGAATGCAACTTTAGTTTATTTTAAGGCTTGAAGCACAATTCTTGAGCATTTGTGATCATTCTACACAAAGATACAACTTTTAGACGGTAACAGATTGTAAATCAAATGACACTTGGTTCCCTGTGAGACGCTGGTATGAGGAGTTATGGGGCCACAGCTATCCTGTAAAAACACGTTAAGAAACACATCTGGTAACAATTTTAAAGCCTCATTTAAATTTGACTAAAATACCTCAGAGCAGCACGGTTTCCTGAATAGCTGCTGAAATCAGATTCTGCTGCAAAAGAAACTGGAGCTGTGATTATTTTCACAAAGTAGTACGCAGAGGAAAATAACGAGAATGTCCACCTAAAACATTAGCTGTACCTGGGATATTTTGCTTAATGGGCCCTTGACCTGGGTGTGAGACTTCAACTTTTAAAGCCGACACTCCAGTATACAGTAAAAATAAAATAAAAACATTGGAAATGGAAACAGATAATGTGTGTAATTCTTACAGATGCAAACTAGCTTTTTGTAACTTCTNTTTAAGCTGGTAATTTCACCATAAAAATGCTGACTTTTTTATGATGTTTTTGAGAAAACTCATCTGTCAACGTCTCTTAACCAACAGGGGGCAGCTTCGAGTCTTAATGTTTGTTATCACGAGGAGACTAAATTTTTCATTCAGTATTTAAACTAAAACAACCTTTTAGAGTTAGTTTCTAGTGTGTCCGTGATAAGCGCTCGAACTGCGTTCTTGTCAGAGACAAATTTATGTTGTTAGACAGTTTAGATGGCTTTAGATGAGTTTTTTAAGCTTCTAGTGAAACCTCTTTTCACCGTGTGTGTGTGTGAACTGCGTCTGCTTGTCACTCAAAGTGCATCGGGAAATGACGACAAGAATGGGCGGGCCAACGCAGCGTGCGTAGCGCGTCACCAGCTTCGTACGTGAGCGAGGCGGAGCTCGCTACAAGATACGTGACGTCAACAAATCAATCACAGCGTTTGCAGTGTATCACTCATGCATTCATGGTGAATGTAGCTTTCTTACCTTCGACCAATGAAGTACCGGAAATGACGACAAAGTGGGTTGGTCGCAACGGCGTGCGTTCCCACTACAGCGAATCAGCGCTCGCTACGAGTGATTGACAGCTCACAGCTCTCGTTTCATCCAATCACAGCTCATAAACAAACGTGTACTAGGACACGTAGCTCTGTAACGTTACCTTAGCACAGCAGACCACAACTTTATGGACTCTTAAAACAACTCAAACGCTACGAATTAACTTTCCAAAATTCTGAAACATGCGGCGAACACACCTAGACAGGCCAACTTAGTTACGCTCAGTAACACAGCACTGCAGCTGTTGAACAAACACGGACTCTCTCGGAGCGCGTCAAGGTCGGTTCCGGTCCACTTTTTCATGGAGCAGAAATCGGGTCTGAACAGAACCACTATCCGACTACGTTCTAACAGTAATATGCTTCTATGACCTGCTCTAACACGTAAAACACCACAACAGCAATCTTGTAGATGTTAAATTATAGCTTTCAGGCTTTTGACTCGGCGGTCAAACAAAGCCTTGTACAGGAGTCTGCGTGAGCTGGACCGAACAGGACCAGGACCCCCACAGACCACGGCTGACAAAACTTCACCTGAATGCTTCCAACAGCGTCTAACAGAGTTGAAACAATAAAAATCTCACAGCTTCAAATGATAAAAACATGCAGAATCTGCCTGCTTTGAACACTTCCAGCCAAAATCATTATCCTCAGAGTTTAAAACTTGGATCCTTTTATGCAAACATGACGTTACAGTTCATGACTGAGACCACAGATATCAATAAACTTTCAGAACCACGTACGAGGCCACCAGATGTAAGGGGTTATGAGGAGGTCAATATTAATACTGACCTCTTTACCTTAATTAATTTACTTATTCAGATTGAATAGTAAATTCACGGATTCTGTTCTTTTTCAGTTTACCCAATATTTCTGTGATCTTTATGATGGATAAATAAACAGAGCCATTAAGTGACAATGGACACGTTAACTTAGCTTGATATGTCAAAGAGACACTATCATTTATTTAAAATGAATCAACTAAATTAACACCATTACACTTGATTGACATGATTTCACTTTCTTTCAAATTAATACGTCAGCACACTTAAATTTAACACAACAGACTTCAATATTGGATGTTAACATATTTAGTCTGTGGGCTCTTCAGCTTAAAATAGTTTCCAGCTTAGAATTGAGGGAAAAAGATAGGAGGAAAGATTTAAGAAGAATTGGGAGGTTAAGAGAGGAAGTTTATCTTGCATTTATGAAACCAGATGACACTCTTCCGTACGCGTCCAGCTAAGATATCATCACACCTCCAGCAAGCAAACAGCTGCTCCTTTACCTTAAGACGTCCGCCTTGGTTCTGGTAAAGAGCTGTGGTCAACTTTAGACTGACGAGTCGTCGGTCCCGCAAGTCCAAGCTGGACTCCACGCGTGTTTACCTTGTCGGTGTCGGTGATACTCGCTTTCGTCGGCAGAAGTCGTGACAGTCGTGGCTTCTTGGCTCAAGATAATTTATTCCAGGAAGGAATAACAAAGTTTTTGAGCTTACGCTCGGAGTGGACCCATAACAACATGTTATCAGTCCCAGCTGGATGACGAGTCCTTAGCGCGTGACTGTTGGTCATTCAGCTCTTTGGAAAGTTCACATCATCTTTCGAAGCTCCCAGAAACTCTTTGCTGCTGATCTGTTTCATGTTGCTGCTGATCTGTTTCATGTTGCTGCTGATCTGTTTCATGTTGCTGCTGATCTGTTTCATGTTGCTGCTGATCTGTTTCATGTTGCTGCTGATCTGTTTCATGTTGCTGCTGATCTGTTTCATGTTGCTGCTGATCTGTTTCATGTTGCTGCTGATCTGTTTCATGTTGCTGCTGATCTGTTTCATGTTGCTGCTGATCTGTTTCATGTTGCTGCTGATCTGTTTCATGTTGCTGCTGATCTGTTTCATGTTGCTGCTGATCTGTTTCATGTTGCTGCTGATCTGTTTCATGTTGCTGCTGATCTGTTTCATGTTGCTGCTGATCTGTTTCATGTTGCTGCTGATCTGTTTCATGTTGCTGCTGATCTGTTTCATGTTGCTGCTGATCTGTTTCATGTTGCTGCTGATCTGTTTCATGTTGCTGCTGATCTGTTTCATGTTGCTGCTGATCTGTTTCATGTTGCTGCTGATCTGTTTCATGTTGCTGCTGATCTGTTTCATGTTGCTGCTGATCTGTTTCATGTTGCTGCTGATCTGTTTCATGTTGCTGCTGATCTGTTTCATGTTGCTGCTGATCTGTTTCATGTTGCTGCTGATCTGTTTCATGTTGCTGCTGATCTGTTTCATGTTGCTGCTGATCTGTTTCATGTTGCTGCTGATCTGTTTCATGTTGCTGCTGATCTGTTTCATGTTGCTGCTGATCTGTTTCATGTTGCTGCTGATCTGTTTCATGTTGCTGCTGATCTGTTTCATGTTGCTGCTGATCTGTTTCATGTTGCTGCTGATCTGTTTCATGTTGCTGCTGATCTGTTTCATGTTGCTGCTGATCTGTTTCATGTTGCTGCTGATCTGTTTCATGTTGCTGCTGATCTGTTTCATGTTGCTGCTGATCTGTTTCATGTTGCTGCTGATCTGTTTCATGTTGCTGCTGATCTGTTTCATGTTGCTGCTGATCTGTTTCATGTTGCTGCTGATCTGTTTCATGTTGCTGCTGATCTGTTTCATGTTGCTGCTGATCTGTTTCATGTTGCTGCTGATCTGTTTCATGTTGCTGCTGATCTGTTTCATGTTGCTGCTGATCTGTTTCATGTTGCTGCTGATCTGTTTCATGTTGCTGCTGATCTGTTTCATGTTGCTGCTGATCTGTTTCATGTTGCTGCTGATCTGTTTCATGTTGCTGCTGATCTGTTTCATGTTGCTGCTGATCTGTTTCATGTTGCTGCTGATCTGTTTCATGTTGCTGCTGATCTGTTTCATGTTGCTGCTGATCTGTTTCATGTTGCTGCTGATCTGTTTCATGTTGCTGCTGATCTGTTTCATGTTGCTGCTGATCTGTTTCATGTTGCTGCTGATCTGTTTCATGTTGCTGCTGATCTGTTTCATGTTGCTGCTGATCTGTTTCATGTTGCTGCTGATCTGTTTCATGTTGCTGCTGATCTGTTTCATGTTGCTGCTGATCTGTTTCATGTTGCTGCTGATCTGTTTCATGTTGCTGCTGATCTGTTTCATGTTGCTGCTGATCTGTTTCATGTTGCTGCTGATCTGTTTCATGTTGCTGCTGATCTGTTTCATGTTGCTGCTGATCTGTTTCATGTTGCTGCTGATCTGTTTCATGTTGCTGCTGATCTGTTTCATGTTGCTGCTGATCTGTTTCATGTTGCTGCTGATCTGTTTCATGTTGCTGCTGATCTGTTTCATGTTGCTGCTGATCTGTTTCATGTTGCTGCTGATCTGTTTCATGTTGCTGCTGATCTGTTTCATGTTGCTGCTGATCTGTTTCATGTTGCTGCTGATCTGTTTCATGTTGCTGCTGATCTGTTTCATGTTGCTGCTGATCTGTTTCATGTTGCTGCTGATCTGTTTCATGTTGCTGCTGATCTGTTTCATGTTGCTGCTGATCTGTTTCATGTTGCTGCTGATCTGTTTCATGTTGCTGCTGATCTGTTTCATGTTGCTGCTGATCTGTTTCATGTTGCTGCTGATCTGTTTCATGTTGCTGCTGATCTGTTTCATGTTGCTGCTGATCTGTTTCATGTTGCTGCTGATCTGTTTCATGTTGCTGCTGATCTGTTTCATGTTGCTGTGTTCATACATGCTCATCTGCTCACACGGACTCATGTTCGTGCTGCTGTTCGAAGTAATGCTTCTATGATATTAGTGCTTAATGTATTTTTTTAGTTTATGTTTTCCTTAGTTCATATCTTAGATGTTACTACTGTTTTTCTTTTACATTTTATTGTTGGATGTAACTGGGACCCTGTGTACATAATCTAAACATGTTGAGGTTCTCTGTGACAAAGATGGATAAGATTGGGAATTATGTCATCAGAGGTACACAAACATGTACCACGTGAATGACAAGTAAAACTCTGACTATGAAAAAGGCTGAGTTTGAATTCCTCCACAAACAACAAGCTGAAACATTTACATGATCCACAACAACCTGTGACAAGATTTATTTTAATTATTTTGCTATATTTAATTTGCAAAGACTCAATTGTCATTTTTATCACATAGCACAACAAACTATTATTTGATCAAATGTCTCATTCCTGATCCAAATAAAAGCTGTCGTTCATGCAAAGTTTTAAATAAAGATTTTGCAGAACATGAACTGCTAGCACTTGGGTTCATGTTGGTGATGACCAAAGGTGGGCGGATGAACACTAGGGAGCGCTAAAGCGCTATTCCGCTTACAGTGGACCTAAACTTTTTGTCAGCGTTTTTGTGAATTGACTAACTTTTATAATTCATAAGCGGATTTGTGCTATTTTTATTTAAAATGCAGTACCGCTAATAACTAATTATCTATCAGTAAAAACCAATAAACTTATTTACAAGCTCTTATGCTGCTTGTTTTATATTTTTCCCCACCGTAAACAGCAGAAAGGAGGAAGGGTGTGAGGGTGAGGGGGGCAGAGCTGAGAACAGACTCGGCTCTACCATGTAGGTAAATGCCTGGGGGTCCCATTTCAGCAGTGGCCCCGGCCCCGCCTCGCCCCGTGCAGTCACCTACATCACTAACATTGATCCTGCTTGTTAATGTACATTTAACATAAAAATAATTATAGTTACGATGAAAACGATCATTAAATACGCAATAAAAAAAACGGTCGATTTCTTTATCCCCCTACTAAAAATGGACTATTCCATGTTGATGACAACTTCCGGGTCAGTCGTGAACTCGAGGGCTAGTTCTGTGGCTAGCTGGTTGTGCTGGGTACTTGGATAAATCCGCAGACAACCCCGATGTTTCAAGCCAAATTAACGTGGCCGGATGATTTTATTGTGTCTTCTGTGTACACCACGCGACGGTGAGTCGTTAGTTTATGTATTTGGGTTGCTTTTTATGTATAAATGCGGTGGCGAGACGCCCGTGTATTTGAGATTTAAAAGTGGTGTGTTAGGGATTAAAGATCATTCTCTTTTTTGTTAATTTCGTGGCCGAATAGAATATATCTACGTAAAGTATTAAATAAATCCTTTGATTTTTGTAATTTCATCCTCTTAGGATCATTTTAGTTACTTTTCATTAAATCTGTTGACTGCCTATAGAAATTTTGATAACAGTTTAGTCCTGTGTATAAAGTAATGCTATTTTTTGTTTTGTTTATGACCTTGTTTAGGTCAGGTTTTTTTTCACCCCCTGTTCCCACCCAGGATGGCATTGGCAAGCTACCGGACCACCACAGCTGTGCGGTAGGACTTAAATTGCACCAAACTATTTGTTTTTTTCTGGACATATTACCCTGGATCATGAACTACAAACTACCAGATTATTGATTGATGGACCTTTAATCATCCGGGATTCAAGAACCGATTTAAAATAGAAAAAAAAGAACTCTTGGGTGTAATCAGGGTCTGTTTTGTTGTGTGTATTTTTTGTCTATTGGTTATAGTCAAAGAAAATGATTATTTTTACAAACAATATTATTATAAATACCTTCCTGTCTATTGGTTATACTCAAAGAAAATGATTATTATTACAAACAATATTATTATAAATACCTTCCTAAGTCTATAGTACAATACAAACAACTTAAAACTTGCTTCTTGTCTGATGGTGTTTTATTTTAGAATTAGCGGTTTAGAATTAGCTTCCCCTAATTTTCATAAGACATTAGTGCTTTTGAAATTGTGGACCTAAATAAATTAATTAGTGCTTTAGAAATAGTGGAACTAATTTTTGGGTTAGTGCTGCCCAGCACTGGTGATGACTCTCAGCTACTACCACACTGAAGTTTGGCTCAGTATCTTTAAACTGACTGAGCTGTAGCCATTATTGTGTTTGATATGATTAGCTGTGGCAGCCATCTTGAAGTGGGTTCAATCCAAAAGTTAATGAGTTATTGAGGTACACCCATAGATTACTTTCTGAGAGTTTCATTAAACGTTTTCAATTAGTTCAAGAA
Source organism: Garcialebias charrua (assembly GCA_038048925.1). Lineage (NCBI taxonomy): Eukaryota > Metazoa > Chordata > Actinopteri > Cyprinodontiformes > Rivulidae > Garcialebias > Garcialebias charrua. The sequence goes on from JBBPBX010000376.1 coordinate 29,895, forward strand.
ATCCAACAATGTTCAGTCAGGTCATCTAGATGGTTTCTTTTTTGCTGCTTGTGGGAGTTTGTTTGGTGGCTCTTCAGATTGAAGAAGTCCTTGGGATGAAGAACAAAACATCTCAGCAAAAAAAGAAACGGTCCAGATGACCTCGCCTGACTGAACATTGTTGGGACTATAGAGCATGAACTGTGATGTTTCAAGAGATATTTACTGAACAGCCAAACACACACAACATGATTGTCCATCTTTCATGGTGACATGCAATAAAAATAAATTTTAAAAATCCCAATTTTCTTCACATTTTTTTGTTGAGTGGATTTCCTGTTATTGGTGGAGATAATCCATAACTGGAGGATTATTTGGCTGTGAAAAAATATGACATAAAAACAATTAGTTTTAGTCAGGAACATAAAACAAAACTAAGAGCTTCAAGAACAGGACGGCCACATTTAGCCCATAAACAGAAGGTTTTGCATGTTTAAAAGTCCTTTGGGGAAAGCTGTTTAATTTTGTTATTCATCTTGATAAATTCAGTGTTTACAGTACTGTAGTTGGAACTGGGAATATGTTGTTTAATGAAACAGATGAATTATTAGGAGATTTGAAAGCTAACAATCACAAGAGAGTTGATATTGTCTGTTCTCCAAACTGATGTGATGATGCCAAAACACAAATGTTTGGACCAATCAGCCTCTTGCACGGGCTCAATGTGAGGATTTTACAGGAGTCGACAGTAAACAATGCTGGCTCTAATTCATTTATTATCTCTGCTTCCATCTGTAATGATGAGAACAAACTCTCATGATAGTCCATTCTCACATTTTAATACTTAAATTGTAAAAAAAAAATGAGTAGAACTGTTTAAAGTGCACTAAATTCTTGGAAGCCCAAATACTGTTTTTCTATTTTGTTTTTGTAATAGTGACAACCAGACTGGCAGGACGATGTGGACGTCCTGCAGCTAAACTGTATGTCTGTTCTACTGATACCCTTAAATATGAGCTCCATCACTGGAATAACAACCAGAGCACAAATAGCACATGTACCATATTTTCCGCCGTACATGTCACACCGCCCTATAAGTCGCATCAGTCCATATTTGTCTAATAAAGTGGAAAAATCCATAAATACGTCGCTTCGCCGTATACGTCGCATCTATTATGTGTCACTGCTGACAACCCGGAAATGTGTGCCAAAAATTGATTGGCTGCCAAATGGCGGCTGCAGGAGCGTGCAACGGGAGGACTTTAACAAGAATTTAACAAGATTAACATTTAAAAACTATTATTTGTTTGCTCGAAATTATAGCAAAGGTGTGTCTTAGTCGAAGATTTGCTTAATAAATGCACTTTATTGGTCAAATCAGCTACATTACACCAGGGCGGTGCAACTGGTTTGACGATCGATCCAAGCAGCAAGCAGAATGAAGGTGGGGAGACTATGGCAGGTCGATTGAGTCATTAATATCTGGTGAAGACTTTCTGTCATCCAGGACTAGGGGTTGAACGAGTACATAATTTTTAAACTCGACATTATCATAAATAAACTCGAGTAGTACTCGAGTAGTCGACGACGTCATATGAACTTAAGATGCTAAATAAATAAATAAATAAAAATGCATAAAAACGTCATTATTTACCAAAAAAAAAAGACAAACAAATCATTGGGAGCATTTATTATGCTCCTATCATTTATCATACTGCAGATAAGTCACAGGAAAAACAAAACTATTAGTTATTACTGTATTATTATTATTATTATTAAAATGCCATAATGAAAGTAACATCAAAAACAAAACTTAAAAACAAGTGGGGCATTGACCACACCGCATCACCGCCTGCAGTGCTGTGCAATTAGGTTTACTTTTAGAGATTATTGTGTTTATAGGTTTTTAATAGGTTTAGAGATGAATATTTGTTGCTTTTTGTTTGTGAAACAAGTCAGAGGAAGCTGGTTCGGTCATTGGACCCCGTGTTATATGTGACCTGCAATGCAACACCGCCCCCTCCTGTCACAATCTACGGTGGTCAGAGAAACGAAAATCAACAGGAAGTTGATTCAAGGAGTAATGCATTTTATAAAATTATAAACTGTTTTACCTTTTTGACTAGACTGGGCCGGCTTCATAACATCTGTCCGTACAGAGGAATCCATTTTGTCGCGTGTAACTAGCCCGCGCTCGGTGCGGATCATGTGACATGTGGCGTAATAACGTCAGTGCGACGTGATGATGTCACTACGAGTACTCGAGAGGGACAAAAAGACCTAGATATAAGTTATAGGACTCAATCTGTCGATTACTCGGGTACTCTGTTAAAGCCCTATCCAGGACATGGTAAATTTAAAAAAGTTCAAGAAAAAACAAGTATTAAGTATAATAAATAAAGTCCAGTTGTTTTTGTCATGAACTTTTTGAATGTCATTATAGCCACATTTGCCTATTACATGACACAATGGCATGCCTCACTGATACTACTACTCTGCTCCAATCTACTGGCTGAAAGCGGTACTGCTCAAAAAATTTCACTTAGAATGAATGATAATGGTCATATCTCAGACAAGTAATAGTTTATAAGGGGAAAAAAAATCCATAAACATGTCGCTTTAGCCTGTAAGGTTGAGGGCATGCAAATTATGCAAATAAATGCGACTTATAGGCCGAAAAATACGGTTGTGTATACACAATCAATAAGCTGACAGGATGGAAGAAGTTTCCTCTGCAGAAAGGTGCCTGCCTCTGTGCTTTACCTGCCGGCTGCACAGGAGCAGCAGGCCAGCTGTCCCACTGCGTTACAGCAGCCACAAGCGTAACATCTGGGTTGTTTCCTCAGCACAAAGCCTCCTTGTAAAACCTGCACATTCTCCAAAGAGGCCTAAAAGTCCCAGTGAAGCTACGTTCTGTCAGTCCAACTGGGTATTATTTTAACAAGCAGCAGGTAGGCTGCGACACAAAGTCACAGGAAAAACGAAGCAGAGAAGCAACTCTTGCTTTTTGTCTCTCACGCTGTCAAACATGGCTGCACGAGCGGCTCTAAAAATGTGTCACAGCAAGAGGGGAGAAATAAAATGGGTCCATCACTTGTGCAGCGTGTAAAAGGATGTGAGGCAGAGGAAAGATGAAATCTGGACGCAGGAAAAAAAGTCTAAAGCACTCGGCGAACTCCAAGACGTCAGGATACGCTTCTTTCCTCACCATTAAGCTCCAACTTCCAAACTGGACAAAGAGCTGAAAGATTTTCTTTGAGGAGACATCCTGCTTTTGGTTAGTCCCGGGAGCGAGCCAGGACGAGGCAGAAATGTGGAGGGGGGAAAAATAAAATGGTTTAAGGGGGTGGGTTGATCTGGTGAAATGGAAAGAGTACGGTACTTTAAGAGACGCTCGCTCAAACAGCCAAGAGAGCCGCAAGCACGAAGAAGTCGGGAAAAATCGAGGCTTGGCTCCACGTAAAAAAGCACTCAGACAAATAAGATTTAATCTGAGGAGCTTAGAACGTATTAGCTAGATGTAAAGAGTCAGTGTTGGCTGTGATCCTGTCCACAGATCTGCTGCCTGGAAAAACAGTGCATGAACCATCAGGGGTTAAACGCTGTGGGTCCAGGTTTGTGTACACAGACTGAAAAACGTGACATCATTCAACAACTAAATAAAACGCGGTGACAGCTGGCGACGTGCACAGTTAATAAAAATAACTTGTTGTGAGAGAAAGCTTAGCTGTACGCACTTTAAATATGCTATTGTTCAAATTAAAGGAAGGGAAATATTTATAAATCCATCAACAGAGCAGCGTTGTCTGGTCATTTACATAAAATATATAAAATAATGTTCCAAAATAAAGATGCACTTTCTATTCATTTGTGTTACATTTCATACTTTGTCCAGTTTCATAAACTTTTAGTCCTGATTGAACTGAAACAAAAGCACTGGAGGTCTGAACAAAGAGCTGTGTGGTCTAATGAAGCTCGGAGAACAGAAGAATGACTCCCACACTTAAGACTGAGTTACACTCATTTATATGGTTTCTAGAGTTAAGGTGTGGCAGCCATCTTGAACCCAGCTAACTCTAAATGTTTAACAGCAGTTGGTGTGAATCCAATAATTGATGTCTGAGAGTTTCAATAAAAAAATTGCCAACTGGTTCACGAGATATTTTGCTGACAGATGACTTTGACAGTTATTGCCAAAATTTTAAACAAAGATCATGTGTGTTCAGTTACTGCACTACATATAGGAGACAACGTTCCTCTGCCACACCAAATTTTAGACCAAAATGTGTAAAATTGAACTTAATCTTGTGTTTACTAAGGTTGATTAACTGTGACGGTCATCTTGAATTGGGTTTACTCTGAAAGGTAACTAGTTATAGTACATTCTGTGACTACTTTCTGAAAGTTTCATTAACACTTTAGCACTTTTATTAATTTGTCAACCAGTCTAATTTCTTCACTAATTTCTAATTTGAACTGTAAAACTTTAGAAGAAAATATATTTCAAACATACAGTAAATCAAAATGACACAAAAACTTGACCAGTGGTTTCCTGTTTCTCTAGTAGAAAAGAAACAAAAGACAGTTCCTCTTGATGTTATAGTTGGGAACTGGTCTCAGTACCACACTTGTCCAGTTTACTTTTATTCTGTGCTCAAACCATCAACTCCTGACAATACAAACTTTTTTTAAGGTCGACTTCTTTGCTGTATTTTTAGATATGAAGTCCTTGTTGAGCCTGAAAATTGTAACAGAGGTGACAAGAAAGTTCATACTCAATAATCCAGGTATCAAATCTGATAATTCTCAATTATCCCATTGTAACAGAGGTGGTTTTCTCACAATAACCAGAGAAAACGATGTGGAGGCAGAACTTTTCAGTGATGTGATAGTTTGGCCACCTGTGAAGATAATGTCTGTTTTGATGTACTCTTGTGTTCTCTGCTTACCTTACAATGAACAGGAGAGTCATGAGGATTGTGATGCCGCTCCAGGAGAGTGATTCAGAATGTCAGGTGGTCCCAGTTATGTGAATATTAAACAATAAATTGATTATTATAATTATTGGATACTTTTGATTCTCTCCTGCATTCTGCGCTTGAGTTATTTAATAATTCAGTAAAATCCAAAACCACTAACTAACTTAATTTAAAATATGTGGATCATGAGGAATCGGCTTTAAAACCCTGCATGAAAAGTTGGATTCTCTGAAAGATTAAAAACAAAAATGACTTTACAAATGTTTTTTTAAACGACGTCAGATTGTAAAACTTACTATTTATTCAATTATTTTATTTATTAGCACAAATGGCAACAGCAGCAGCTAGCTGTAGCACTTTCAGTAAAGCCTGCACCTCTGGCAGGAATAGTCTTATGACAGAATATGAGCATCTGGATGAATGGGTGGCTGTCACTGAGTGGTTAGAGCAGTTGTCCTCCAATGCAAGAGCTGGGGGTTCGATTCCACCAGCAGTCACATGTTGAAGTGTCCCTGGGCAAAACACTGAACCCTTCATTGCCTCTGATGTGTGTCCCATCAGAGTATGTGATAAAGCTCTGATTATTTTTGTCCAGCTGTAGTAGAGTGCTGTATGAATGGGTAAATGAGGACACAGATTGTAAAGAGCTTCGAGTGTCTTGATAAGATAGAAAGGCGATATATAAGTGCAGTCCATTTACATTACAGAAAACAAATGTAATGTAAAATTGATGACTGTTTCTCTAAACTGAGGCAAGCATCAACAGCAGCTACAATAAGAACTATTTACAGAATCCCACCCTATCATTTTGTGAATTTTAATCTTTGAAAAAGACACATCAGATGTGTCCATAGCTTTATTTTTTTTTCTGAACATCAGCTGTTTAAAAGTTGTTCCCAATGAGAAGACAAACAATGTGGTCACATTTAACTGTTTAGAGAATGATGTAACGACCACAAAGCTCAAACAGCCTGTTGAAATAAAACTGGCCTCCCCATCTGTCCCGTAGGTGACAGCAAAGCAAACACAGACCCTCTGAGGAGCTCATCTCATCCCTGAACATAGAGCTGTGAAGGCCCTCTATGGGAAATCTTGCTTTAAAACTGTCCTTTTTTTAAACTTCATTACATGTAGTTGCAAAAGGAAAAAGTTAAATGGTAAACTGACAAATACAAATAGATTTACCGTATTTTCAGGCATATAAGTCAGTTCAGAGTCTAAGTTGCATTTATTATGTGTCACTACTGAACTGTCGCATTTATTCTGCGTCACAGCTAACCCCTGGGAAACGTGGGCTAGTGTCGTGCCAAAAATCAACTGGAGGCCGTGGGAGAGCACACAGGAGGACTTGATGCACTTCTTCGAAATTGAACACTTCTTAAAAACAATTATTTGTTTGCTCGGCGTTATATCGAAGGTGTGTCTCAGTTTAACTTTTTCCTTAATAAATGCACTTTTATGGTCAATGTTTGGCAGGGGGCGGTGGGGGTAGTGGTGCAGGAACAACATAGGCCTATCGGTAGTGGTCAAAAGTCTAGAGGGCCCTCTTGCGCCTCTAGCAGCTGCAAATGGTAATGTTTACCGTATTTTCTGGACTATAAGTCGCAGCTTTTTATCATTTTTTCATGGCCTGCGACCTATAGTCAGGTGCGACCTGTATATGGCTTTTTATAAAATAAGCTGATTTGTAATCATTTATTAACAAAAATTAAACTGAGACACACTCTTACAATAATGTCAGCTAACAAATATATTTTTTTAGGTGTTTATCCTGCTAAAATTATTCATTTATTAAAGAAAAGTTCAGCTCAGACACATATTTGCTATAATTTTTATCAAACACTTAATTGTTTTTAAGTGTTAATCTTCTTAAAAGCCTTGCTGTGTGCTCCTGTGGAAGAGACATTTGCAGCAGAGCTAAACACGGTCCACATTTTGATGTAGGTGCGACCTATATTCAGGTGCGACCTATATATGGATTTTTTCCAATTCTTTGGCAATAATTGGACAATGCGACCTATACTCGGGTGCAACCTATAGTCTGAAAAATATGGTACTCTGGTTCAAGTCAGTATGAATGAACATTTAAAGTGTCAGTTAAAAATTGTGTTATGAAGAACAGGTCTCTCTTGTAAATGAGTCCTCGAGGCTCAATGGGATTAACTTGCCTAAATAAAGATTTAATAAGTTGCAGGACTGACAAATATGTGCAAAAGACTGCGACTTATACGCCAGAAAATATGGTAGTGCTGATTTACAATAAAATGGGTTAAACTGAATATGTGTTGTCAAAGTCCTGTCATTAAAAAAAATCTGCAGACATGCTGTCAAGGCAGCACACTCCAGCACCCTGAGTGCTCTGTGGACACACAGCTGTACAGTATTTTTCCTTCCTACCTTTACACCACCCGTCACTCAGCTGTCTGTCTGCACGGCATGGATTCACTCTGTCTGACTGTAGGAGTCCACAGAGGTGTGACTGTTTTTATGAGTTTTAGAGCACAAATGATTTGTGTCAGTCTGGATAACAGCTCCTTTCCCCCTCATTTACCGCTGTTACCCATGATTTAAATAGTGCCGCTTCTTTCACCTGATCACATGAAGGAACTTCAAGTGTTGCGTTTGGGAACCGCCAAATAAAATTTGAGTTTTGTGTGTTTTTAAAAGCCAGCCAAAGTGTTAAATATGTGCAAAGTTACCGTAAGTGTGTCATAAAAGAAGAGAAATTTGGCACACAAAAAAAAAGTTCAAGTCCAGAATAGAACTCTCAAAACACAGGAATGACACAATTGTGGGAAAGGAGCGGCGAAGGTTAACCGGTCATGCTGAAACTCTTCCTCCCTGAGAATATTGTGCCTCCAGTCCTGAGCTGTGGGAAAGGGAGTTTATGCAATTACATCACATTGATTTATGGGCGCACGAGGAAAGATGGGGAGAGGATGAAAACCGAGCTGCTCGGAGAGGCTCCAAAATGAAGTCCCTGAAGAAACACAAGTCAATAGATTTCAGACCACAAAACATGATGGATCTGAGGCAATTAGATGGTCAGAGAAACACGGGTGATATAGTGAGGTCAGCCCTGTTTGAAACAACAGGCTTGTGTACTACAGTAACAGCTTGCAGAGGCTTGGAGCTCACGGAGCTCCTGCAGATGACGACTTCTGAAAAACAAAAACTCCTCTGATGACTTACTGTGAACTGTCTCAGCTGAGAGTGACGGAAGTTATCCAGCTTTAGCAAATGCTCACTTTTATACTAAATGGAGTGATGATGAAACTGTAAGTAATGTTCTAAAGGCATCACTGCAGCTTCAGAGTCAGCTCCTCCACAAAGTTATAAAAGAAACCGCCCATCTGGTGCTCTGCAACAGGACCAGAGGCTGAACACAGCTGGGGTTTGGCCCACCACCATGAAAGGCAGATGAAACTGTAATAGTCTCTGTGTGGGTGTTCATCATCTGTTAGCAAAACATCTCATGAACCACTTGGGCTTTAATGAAACTTCCGAAACGTTTTCATTGGTGGTACACCTGCAACTGATCTTTTAGAGGAAACCTGGTTTAAGATGCAACAATGACAGGTCGTCTGGACGGTTTCTTTTGCTGCTGTTTCGTCCTTCATCCGAAGGACTTCTTCAGTCTGAAGAGCACACCAAACCAAACTGAATCCCACAAAAAGGTCAATGCTAGAGTGGAAAGCTGGGACTCAGTCTGTTGGTGGCTCCTCAGACTCAGCAACAATAGAAACCGTCCAGATGACCTGACTGAACACTGTTGGATTTATACCTGGATTAATGAACATGAGCTTTGGTGCTGATTTAAGATGGTCGTCACAGCTAATCAACTTTAACAAAAAACAAAATGACAGACAGTTTTACAGCTCTGGAGCCAAAATTTGGTGTATTAGGAGTCATTTATGCTGAACAGCAGCGTGGTTTGAAACAGTTCGGTGCTCCAAGAGCTGAAAAGACTCACTGACTCAGAATATAAAAGTGTTTTTATTTAATTTGGAAGGATGAAGGGACTGGAGCGATTTGTAAAAAGAGAGATAGAGTAAGTAATGTTTAATCATTAAAACATGTTTTTGTTCCTATAGCTAGAGGAAGATTTTGATTACTGTGTGGGTCTTCTTTTTCAGGCTCGGAGGAGGCGTGGAGGGTTCTTCGAGACAACAGTTGAAGATTTCCTGGATGTAAACAGATGTTTGAAGGAGAGCAACAGGTGAGACCAGAGGTGGGAGATGCAGCTGGTAACTAGAGCTGTCATTTATAACCCGAACCTGGAGCACGGCACGACCCGGATTAGGCCCGGGCCATAATAATGTGCTTAATGTGCGGGCCGAGTCAATGTCGGGCTTTTGATTAAGTCAGCGGACGTGCGCGGCTGAAGATCCAATTATATGGCAACGTGGCTTGCCATACAATCACCAGCCACATGCAGCCATTTGACCGTGCACTGACCAGCCTTAAAAGAAGTAAAAAGCTCAGTTAAGCTTCAGATGGGACTGCCAGGCAGCGATCCATCAAAGCCCAAACGGACGTTCATTCATCCGCTGCACTCAACGGACGCACGCAGCCAATGACCCAAACAGGTGAGATCCCAAAATATATGGCATGTCAGAGCAGGGTCCATGTCTGAATAATGCAAAATGCAGGCAGAAGCATGGATTTAATGCACTTTTGACAGGCATGAAAGGACAGCTCCGATCTTCTGCCCCCTTAGACGTGCATGTCTGCCAACCATTAATAACTATATTAGCAGTCAAAGATTAACAAAAAGCGGTTGGGTTCAGACCTGTCTTTGATGTTAATTCGTCAGGTCGGGTGAGGTTTGGAAATGATGGCTATGGGATGGGGCCAGGCTGGGTTATATTTTTTGGGCTTGAATGCAACTCTACCAGTAACATTCAATCTGATCTTGAAGAGAATGACTCAAGTCTTTCACTCAAAAAGATATTTACTACGGCTGTAGGTTGACTTCAGTGTAGACGAACCAACCTCAAGCGTCCGTCTTTATGCAGTCCTGGTTAATCAAGGCAGCCACCACACCTGCGCTTATAGACGCACACCTGTCACCCGTGAACTGTCCAGGTGTGTTTGTGACAGGCAGAGGAAAACTGAAAGTTATGCATCATAACTCATGTTCCCTGAAGGAAGGTCTCTCGGTGCAACACTATTGCTATGGGAACGTAATTCATTCAACCCTTGAGATGCTCAGTAAAATGCATGCTTGTGAGAGTTTCCGACTTTATACATTAGGCATCTTTAGGCCGCTCTCTACTGTGTGTTAGAGAGGACAGCCTGAGTGACGTCACACGCAGTGACGTCCAAACTGTAATGTTTTGCAAAAGTGTTTGTTGAGCTCCAGTTCGCAGCCGCACAGATGTCTGCAACTGGTACACCCTTGAACAGTGACCACGAGGTGGCCAAGCCCCGAGTAGAGTGGGCACGTACCCCAGAGGGCACCTGTTGACCTTTGCTACTGTACGCCCTCTTAATGACCTCAGTCACCCAGTGTGAGAGACGTTGCTTTGACAGGGCCCTGCCAGTAGCCGGGATGGCAAAACACACAAACAGTTGGTTTGTTTTCCTCCAATCAGCTGTTCTTTCAATGTAAACACCTAAAGTCCTAACAGGGCAGAGTGCTCTCAGTCTCCTCTGTTCCTCAGTGAGGACAGAAGCAGGAGGAAATGAAGAGAGATCAAAGTCCAGACTTCTGGGATTCAAAGTCAGAACCTTTGGGACATATGCAGGATTAGGCCTTAGGGTGACCTTTGACCCGTCGGGGGCAAACCTGGTACACATTGGGTGCACGGAAAAAGCATGGAGGTCGCCCACACGTTTCGCCGAGCAAAGAGCCAGGAGCAAGGCGGTCTTATAAGATAGTAAATCTATCTTAATATCGCTTAATGGTTTGAATGGGGGCTCACAGAGAGCACTCAGGACCAATTGGAGATCCCACTCAGGGGTCAAGGTTCTGCTGGGAGGTCTCTTCCTCAGTACGCCCTTCATGAACCTTATCATGAGAGGGTGTGCACCGAGCGTCTTCCCCCCAGCCCTCATGGCATGCTAAGATGGCTGACAAAAACACTTTAATTGTGAAAAAGGAGCGGCCTTTCTCCAACAAGTCCTGTAGAAAGGTAAGAAGCTGGACCAGGTCACAGGAATAAGAAACAATATTCCTTTCCATGCACCAAGCTTCAAAAACACACCATTTACGAGCATAGAAAGTCTGTGTTGACATGGCTCTTGCCCCTTGTATAGTCTCTACCACGTTGCTGGGGAGGCCTGAGGCCATCAGTTTGTTCCTCTCAGCAGCCAAGCTGAAGTTTGTCACAGTCCCGGGCGTAAGCGGAGAGGCTGTTCTTGTTGTTGAGGTAGCAGGTCTCTGAAAAGGAGCAAATGTCCACGTTCCGGAATTAAAGCACACCTCCAGGGGCCCTGGACCCTGTGACCCCCTGGGGGCCAACTATATTAGGGAGGGGACCTTCCTGTAAATTTGTTCCCACACCACCCGAACCGGGGGTGCTAGGGGACAGGTACAGTGCATTGTCCCTGGTGGACAACCGTGGGTCAGAATGTTTGCTTTTTCTCCTTTTAGTGAGAGGCACGGCACGGAGGGAGTGCAAGTTTTGTACAGGTAGTCCCCGATTTACGAGCGCTCTGATCTGCGAGGTTCCAGACTTACGAGCTGGCGAATTTTTGGAAAAAACGCAAAAAATACTGAGTTTTCATGTGTTTTTTCACCACAGTTCGTTAGCTAAACATGTGGACACACGTTTCCGATCATTTTTATGCACTCATAAGCAGTTTTTTGATGAAAAACGAGTGTTTGTAGTCGCGCTAGCGAAACCGTTCCAATTTACGAGCGAAATTCCGGACTTACGAGAGACATGGCAACCGTTCCAAATTACGAGATTTCCGGTTTACGAGCGCCTCGTTGTAACGGATCTCGCTCGTAAATCGGGGACTACCTGTATGCGAACAGACTTCCGGACTCCAGGCCGCTCCATGGCCGGGTCTGGTTCACAAGCCTCCGGCTCCACCATTACTCTGGAGCTGGTTATGACTCCAGGGAGCTGTGCCGGGCATGTTTTCTCTAAGGACGTGCTTTGGCCAAAGTGGTGGTAACTCGTACGCCTAGAAATACGGTAATCTGGATTCGTATTTGCAATATTATGACTGAGCTGCAAAGCTCCAGACGAGGGTATGCCATTCAAAAGCACAGCTGAGCTAATGCGTTGAGCTCTGTCACACGATGCAGGTTCACTGTTGGTGCACAACCTGCTGTCTTTACGAGATGAAGACCGTTCCAGTGTGAGGATCTAAAACTGCACGAAACACCTTTTTCTGCTCAGCACCTATAAGCCTGGATGAAGTCATTAAGTCCAGGCCTTCTCGGGCATGAGGGAGAAGTATCTGATCCAGCCCAAGTGCATTTCCTACTTTGTATCATTTGTTTACAAAACCCGCAGCATCATTGCTGTCCCTTTTTTCAGCATGCAAGTCTGGCTCGGGCCTGTGGGTCCCTGTTGTAGCCCCCCGTTATTCAGTGCTGACATCCGCTGAAAAGCGTCTGGGGGGCATAATGGTACTTTGTCAAGGTCACCAAGTTCTATCGGCACGCCCTCCGGGCATGCGGACGTGTCGCAGGCTTGTGGAATTTGTGTATTGTTGACCCTCTAAGTTCTGATGGTGCAGGGGTTAAAACGTGTGACCCCCTCACCTGGCCTCGTGAGAGCCGGTGTACCTGTTTGCAGACGCCTCTAGGTCTGTCTGTTGCAGACAGTCCTGCGGCAACCTGCTAGGGCTTATTGTTCTGATCTAGTACCCCATGAACCGCGAGGGAAGGGGGGTGACAGCCCCCACCCTTTATAGCGATCGTTATCAGAGGGGAGCTGTGTTGTTGATGTTGCTGTGTTGTTTTTTTTTTTGAGTCAAGAAACAGGGCGAAACTGTTCTTTGAATTTTTATTCTGTGTTTTGTGCAACCATCTTTTGACTTTATTTCACATACATCAGAACAGTCATGTTTTGTGCAAACATCAAAGTCACCAGCTTTTTGTACTCTTTTACAAATAAAGTCTGGACATATAACAAATGGCTCCCGTACCTCCTGGGCGGACGAGCCAGCAAAGCTGAAGCAGAGGGCCCATTTCATCAGGCTCGCTTCTGTCTCGTGTCACGATTCGCCGAAGAGGTCCTCTGTTGGACCGCTTGGCGGGGTACAAACCTGTTTCTACTCCAGGACTGACCAGCTTGAGGTGGACCCAGTGGGGATCTCTGCCGGTGCTCCCCTTCGTACGCCGGCCTCTTCTGCAGAGGATGACGTGTGGTTGAGCGGTGCCGAGGCTGCACGGGTCTGTTCCCAGCTGTCTCCCTAGGGGGGGCAAAAGCTCTCTTGGGCATGCCTTCCCTAAGGACCTCAGCCTGTTTATGCCTCTGTTCCAGCCTGGTCTGAATCCGGTCCAAGGCATTTCCGAACAGTTCCGCCAGCTCTATCGAGTGGTGCAGAAAAGGGACCCGCTGACCTTCCGGAAGGTCCGTCAGGGTCATCCACAAATGACGCTGGGTAATGACCACCTCAGCCATACATCTGCCTTGTGCAATGGCAGCTGTCCCCATCATGCGGAGCACAAAGTCCGTAGTCCTGCGGGCTTCCTCCAGCACTTCAGTGGCAGCCTGTTTGTCGTCACCTGGAGCTCCTGTAGCTTTTCAGCCAGGTATGCCTGCATCATCGCGGACGCGTTCATCGAGCGCGTCGGGAGGCCCTGAGCTCTGTAGCACTTCTCGAGCTGAGTAGCGGAGGCTTGACAGGCTCTACTGGGCAAAGTCGGTTTTGTTCCAGAGGATCTGGGGACCAGGTGAGATGCAAGCGTGTCCTCCATCTGTGGCACGTTGGCTATTCCCGCAGCCTCCATTCCAGCCACGTCCAGGAACTGTGAGAGTGGGAGCAGCATGGGAGCTCTGGGTTCAGCCCAGGTGCGAGTCAGTTCTGTGAGGAAATCCGGGAAGATGGGCATCCTGTGCCTTGTTGTAGATTGCTGCTTGGCATAAAAATAATTTCCTGCCAACCTCGTGACTTGTTGACGAGGTGGAGGTTCTGGCCAAGGGATCTGTAGCGCGTCCGCCGCTCTGCGGCACAAGTCGAACAGAGCGGGGATCGAGGTGTCAGTCTCCGGGAGCACTGGCCGGGTTTTGAGAGAGGTCCTCCTCCTCTCCGTCGTACTCGTTGTCGGCTTCATCACCAGAAATTTCACCCGAGGCTGTTAGCGAGATCTCATCCGCGTTCATCATGCCTCAAGTGTCAAATTCGGCTGTCGAGTCCCCGATGGGAGCCGCCACGTCTGGACTGTCGCCCCATTCGACTCGAGTACTGTCCTCCAAATCCATGCTCTCGAGCTCCGGCGTGGGAGTGAGAGCCTCAGTGAGATCCGGGTCTGTTGGCGCCGCAGCTGTGCCCATGGCTTTGGCCACGAAGTCAACCTGGTACCTCCTCACCGCCTCCAGCATCTGGCTGCAGTGTGGGTAGGAGGCGGGCGCGTCCAACGCCATTTTCGTGTGCAGCATCCCAAGGCAGACAGGGTAGGCCTCGTGGGTGTCTGTCGCCGAAAGGGAAAAACCGCAACTGCTAAGGCAGGCGCGCGAGGTTGGGCTCGCCGTCCTGCTAGCCTTTTTCGTAAATTTTGGCTTTCGCTTTCCTTTCTCTGGAGCCATGTCCGAGAGAAAACAAGCAAGTCTTTTCAAAAATCTTTTTCGAGACGTCTCCTCCGTCGCGTCGCTTTCGCTGGCTAGCCTGCTACGACTTTAGCAGGGTAGCGATGTGACGCAGTTAGCGCCGTCGAGCGAAGCAGTCTGTGGAGAGAAGAGAAGAAAACTTCTGGGTTAAGGAAAAAAGTGCCGGACTAGCTTTCGCCAGCCCAGCAATACGCATGAAATTCTCTGTACGCTCAGCGTAGGGAGCGAGCTCACCTCTGGTCGAGCGATGTGACAACAGAGAAGTCCCACGAAGTTCAGGTTTAAAGGACATGTCCCACCATGTTTTCAAATTGCATCGCCAATAATACTTATTAGTTTATTTAAAAATAATACAGGAGCGTTTATTTATATTGTAGAGAAATAACGCTAAATGTGTTATTTCATGTTTTTTTTAGCAGTTTTTAGCAGAAGCTCCGGGAAAAATCTGCCCCTCTCCATATATGGGCATTCACATCACTGAAGTAACCGCCTTGGAGTTACAGGCGGAGTTATAATAAGCATTCATCAACTTCCATGACCGTTGCTCTGAGAGAGGAAAAAAAAAGCGAAGCATTTTTAAATATTCCCTAAATCTGCCTGTTGATTAATCCTGCGGTCGCTCACTGATGTCTATCATATTCTGAGCGAGCATCCATCGGCTTTTTATTCTCTCCCCGTGACCAGACAGGTCGGGAGTACAGAAAGGCAGCCGCGCAGCGGAGCTCTGAGCGCGCGTGCTCCCCCGTGCTCCCCGCAACAAGGCTGGGACGGAGCCGAGCCCTGAGTCGGCACGAAGGAACTTCAAAGGTGACCAGCGGAACGGGGAGCCAGGGAGAAGACGCGCGGCTCGCTCCTCTGGGCAGAGGAGTGAGAGCAGCAACAGTCCGCAGCGGTGTTATATCTTATTAAAAAGTTCTATAAAATAAATAAAAAATAAAAACAGAGCACTGGTCCAGCTGTACACACAAATGCACCAGGAAATATGCAGTTTTAACTCCCACTCTCATAAACCTCCATGGAAACTCACTCCTGCCTTCTGGGTGGAGACGTAACTGAAGTCACTTCACACTTCGGCACTCTTCGGCCGGGTTTCCGGATTCATTCGGGACTCGTTTTTTTTTTTTAACCCTCGCCTGGCCCAAATGCAAAAATGAAAATAGACATCATATTAAACTACAGTAATTGTCCAATATGGTGAATTGTTACTGTCATGGTGGGTGTTGTCCTTTAAGCGAGGTGAAGGGCAAAAAGTGGAAGTAGGATGGGCGTCCGCGTCTTAAGTACCCAGAGGGCGGGGTGTCTGGGGTGACTCTGACGCCCCTGCCGTAAAGGCGTGAATGTATTCCTTCAGGTAATCGCGCGGGGGCGCAATTTCCCATAGCAATAGTGTTGCACCGAGAGACCTGACTGATAAGGGAACCATAACTGGAATCCTCACAAGAATCATTCCAGACATACCGGTACATACCAGGTGCTAACAGATTGTGTAAGATCTTTGTTTAAAAGTGTTGTGTCAACAACCTGCGATTTCATGAAACTCTGAAATTAATTACTGGATGTTCATCTACAACTGATTATCTTTTGGAGTCTGCCCAGTTCAGATGGCCTTCACAGCTATTTGACATTAGTAAATAAAAAATTGCTCAAATCCAGTCGATTTTACAAACATTACAAGTGCATCTTGTGGTAGTAGCTGACAGTATTTCCAGCCACATGTTCTGAGCACATTAAAAGTATGTGATTTTTAAGATTTTACCAAAACTGCTCCAACGTCATTCATTTTCAAATAAGATGATCTTAGTTTAAAAGCATGGTACAAAAAGCAGTGGAGATGCTGCATTCCTCCAAGTAATGTTAGGTCTATTTCTAAGATAAAATACGTCATAAGTCCATGTCAGTATATTTTAGACTGTTTAAAATACATTTAAAAAGCTTCAACCGACCCAGGAGGTCAGCTGGTGTTTATAAAAAGATACTGTAAACTGTTGCTCATTAAATTTCTGAAGAATAAACAAAGCAGAAAATAATTTAAAATGACGTCCCGTATCATGAACAGAAGAGTTGCGGTCGGAGATAATACATCTTTTTCCTGGCTGGGAAATCTCCAGCTGTCAGCAAACTCTCAGGCTTCTTGGAAGAACAACAGACTCGTGGTTTGGGCCAAAAGCAACAGAATAAGTCCACAGAAAGGAGAGCGCAGGCCAAATACTTGAAGTGGGTGTTTTAACAGCTCACAGTGTCAGACTGTGGTGGCTCTTGACGTAGAGAATGTATGGAAGTTTAACAAGATCAGTTCTGGGGTCTGAGAAGGGCAAACATCTGCTTCTTTTTCAGACTGCCTGAAAAGATAAGTGCAGGTGATATTTGCTCCACACACTGGCTTCATCCACCTGCGCTGTTCATTTTGTGCATGAGATTAAGTCCAATCACTGACTGAACGAGAAGTACACTAACAAACGTTACATTTTATTTTGGCATGTAATTATAACAGTAGCCTGGAGCCACAAGTGCAAGAGGCGGATGATTGATTAATGCGTTGTGAGGCCAAAACAACCTCTGATCAGTCAGGAGTTTCAAAAAAACAACCTCAGAATTACTTTGGCTTCAACACTGGAGCTGAAACGTTTCACATGGGACCGTCTAGTGCCAAGTTTGATCTGGAAACCTGATCCGGAGCGGTTACTCCCGGGTGTAAAGAGAGCAGCCTGAGCTCTCTGTTTTGTCTTTCTGAGCATCACAGCCAGGTGGTCAGGATCACCCCGGACGACTTTGATGCCCGCTAGAAGAGAAATGAGCAAGAAAAGTCACCCGATGGTGCTGAAATTAATCTTTCAAAGAGATTGCTCGTTTTACTCCCCGTTTTCTTTTTATTTAGCAAATTCTCTGCCAAACACACGCGAGTTATCTCTGGTTCTTACAGCATGCAAAATTAGACCCAGTTACATTTTCATTACTTATCAAACTCCTTTCATAAACATCAAATGGTTACGTTTCCTATGCAGTGGATTTTCTTTTCCCTCTGAGCTTCAAAGAAAAAAGAAGGCAGCAATTTCCAGATTAGGAAAAATAAAAAAAAGGAATTGGACTTTACTTCTTGTCGGTGATTACCCTATTATTAACCGTGAAGAAAATAACTCTTAAACCCCCAAAAAGATTGATCTATTTTCAACGTCTTTTTCCTAGAAAACACCCGTTTTCATAGGAAAACCTTGAAGAGGTTTCCAAAGCGACTGTGTGCATAAAACGCAGCACATTCCTTCCACGCTAATGGCACGGTTCGCTTGTGGCTGCAACACTCCAGCTGGCATTGACCGACTGTTTGCCCAAAGGACTGAGTCCGTGTTTTAGTGCAGTGACCCACGAATGCTGTCTCCAGCGCAGCGCTTTTAAAACACAAGAGGGTTAAAAATTTCATACGCCGACATCAAAAAAGCATGAAGCAGAGCGCCACTCCATCTTTGCTGTCTAATTGTTCTCTCTTCAAGGAGTGAAAGGAACTTACTAGAACATTTAGAACGTCTCCGCAGTAAAAACAGACAACGATATTATTGAATCCGACTGTTCAGACCAAATGAATAAATGAATAAAAACACATGAAAGCGTGTCCTTGGACCATGAAGTCACTGGAGGATTTATTTGTGGAGCAACATCAACTAGCTTTCTGTGGCGACACGGTTAGCAGCAATGTAGATCCAGTATTTTAAAAGAATGTGCAGATATGATACTTATGATGATAAAGAATAAACAAACACTAAACATTTCATTTTGACTGCAATAGCAAACAAAGTGCAAAGATACATGATGTAAAAAAAAATCCTGCATTCTTGGTTTTGCTTCCCCCAGAAACCTTTGGTAACAAATAACCACCTAACAAAAATGTGTTAATAAAGACTGCATGTCTTTATGAACCGTGGGCAATAATGCAACTATTTGTGTGTGTGATTGGCTGTCTGTTAGCAAAATATCCCATAAACAAATGTTCATGAAACAGAAATACTCAGGATGCATTATTGTGATGATGTGGTACAGTCCTGTTCTGTTTCCAGCCACATGGTGTCAAATACTTTGTGCTTCATAAACAAAGCATGCTCTTGTGTTTCTGGACCTTTTGTGTGTACTACAGCACTGTGGTCAATTTGAGTTCACTGAACTTGACTTACAGCTAAGCTAGTCTCTCTCTGAGATGTGACTGCTGGAGACAAAATGCTCATTTTATTTTACGTGGGAGTTCCCAAAATTTTGCAAAAGCTTCTCAGGGGTTCTCAATTTCCCTGCAAGAGTTGCAGCATCTTGTGTTGCTGGAATTCAGAGAATTAGCAATTTTTTTCCTCAAAACATTCTGAAATGTTGCAGGTGTCTGAAACTCTATATCATTTCTGTAACTTTAGACTCAGAATACATTTTCTATTACTATCCATAGTACCGGGTATCCTCCTCCACCGTCTTCATGTGGAGGTCGGTCTCTGTGACACTGTCCTGGACTGGTTCAAATCTTTCCTCTCCAATAGGTTGGAATGTGTTAGTCTTGGCAATGCCACGTCCCAGACAGTCTGTGTCTCCTGTGGTGTCCCTCAGGGGTCAGTTCTGGGGCCCCTGCTGTTTTCCCTCTACATGCTGCCTTTGGGTCAAATTATTAATCAGTTCAACATTTCTTTTCACTGTTATGCCGACGATACACAGCTTTACATCAGGACTGGAGCATCATCATCATCCCCATTGTCATCTCCATCTTCACTCACTGCCCTCTCTACCTGCCTGGAGGAAATAAGGACATGGATGAATCAGAACTTTCTTCAATTAAACTGCTCTAAGACTGAGGCCATACTGATTGGCACCCCTCACCAGATACAAACATCAACTATAACAACAATTTCCTTTTCTGGACAAGACATCCCCCTCTCCACCTCTGTTACAAATCTTGGAATAAAAATGGACTCTCATCTTACATTTGAAAATCACATTAAGCATCTGTTTAAAACCTGCTTCTTCCATCTTCGAAACATCTCCAGACTTCGCCCATCTCTAACTTTTTCTGATGCTGAGAAACTCGTCCATGCCTTTGTCTCCTCCAGGCTCGACTACTGCAACTCCCTGTTTATTGGAATCCCTGGCAAAAACCTTCAGAAGCTTCAATATATTCAAAACAGTGCAGCAAGGATTTTATTGAGAGCTCGTAAATTTGAACATATTACACCCATTCTCCATAACCTCCATTGGCTTCCTGTCACCTACAGAATTCAGTACAAAACTGCTCTCATTACACACCAATGCTTACACGGAACTTCACCAGATTATCTAAAGGACATTCTTGCTCCATATTCATCCACCCGGTCTCTACGATCACAGAACAGTAATCTACTTCACATTCCACAAACCAAATTAAGGACCATGGGAGACCGGGCATTCTGTGTGGCTGCCCCCCGCCTATGGAACTCCCTCCCTGACTACCTGAGAGCTCCACAATCACTAGTTAATAATAATAATAAACTTTATTTGTATAGCACCTTCCTACAATGCCTTGCATTGACCAAGGTGCTTAACAGGATAAAAAGATGAATAAACTGGAACAATAAATCAGTGAAAATAGAATAAAAAACAACAGTAATAAAAGAAGGCAATGGAAATAAAAAATGCTACATACTAAAATACCAAAAGTAATAAAAGTTACACACTGAAAGCTTTTTTGAACAAGTGGGTCTTCAGTCTGGTTTTGAACAGAGTCAGATCAGAGGTGGCACGCAGCTCAAGGGGGAGGCTGTTCCAGGCTTTTGGGCCGGCAACAGAAAAGGACCGGTCTCCCCATTGTTTGTACCTTGAGCGAGGCACCTCCAGCAGGTGTTGACTGGCAGATCGTAAAGCTCTGCTGGGCTGATGGACTTTCAAAAGTTCTGAGATGTACAGAGGTGCAAGTCCATTCAGAGCTTTGAAAACAAACAGGAGCAGCTTGAACTGTATCCTGAACTGAACCGGGAGCCAGTGTAGAGAGGACAGGACAGGAGTGATGTGTTCATATTTTCGTGTGTTGGTCAAAAAGTGTGCAGCAGAGTTCTGTACAAGCTGTAAACGGGAGATGGAGGATTGATTAATACCAACATACAAAGCATTACAATAGTCAGTTAGTTGACTTTAAACAAGGCTTAAAGACCTTTCTTTTTAAGCGAGCCTACTCTGCCTCCACATGATTTTACCTTTAATCTTAGTTGATACTATCATTGATTTACTTGATTTTATCACTTGTTTTTATTTGATCTTTGATTTTTGTAGCACTTTGAGATTTTCGTTGATTAAAAGTGCGTTGTAAATTAAATTCATTATTATTATTATTATTATTACTAAGCAAAATTCTGTTAAATGTTGTCTAAGTTTTGTTAGGCGCTATGCCTCAGTGTTATTCCAAGTGAAAATTTTGCACACCATCTTGTATTTTGTGTCTTCAACATCTGCATGTCAGTAAGATCCTACCTTAAGAGCACTCTTCAGATGTGCCTCACCCTCAGGTAACATTACTGCTGAGTAATACACGTGTAGAGACGTTAAATATAAACTTAACACAGCTGAAACATGAACTCACTTCCTGCTTTTTAACAAGCAGAAATCACATACAAGCACAGAAGCTTGTGATCCTGGCAGGAGAGTGATCATTACCGCCCCTTCCCCCAAGTTTCTCCAGGTAGGAGCCGCAGCCTGCTGCAGATTTTCCTTTTTAATCAAGCTCTGATTTGCTCCTCTAAAGTTGGAGGCTGACGAAGAGCCCATATGTCTAATAGACCCGCGGCTGGTCTCGCCCAGTGGGAGGGACCAGGAATTTGCTGCCATCCCACAGGAGCTGCAGGGAGCCGAGCTGTGGACGAGGTGTGTGGGCTACAAAGGCAGCGGAAAGCCACCTTAACATTAGGAGAACACAGAGGCTTTTTAAAAATGTGTTCATACTATACTTAAACGTATATGTCACGTGTGAATGCAAATGCACATACCGTAAATTAGTTTTCGAAAAGAGAACAAGAGAATACAATTAGCCCAATTACATCTGCTTAGGTTTAAAATATTCACTTTTAACCAACATTTCTGCCTAGCCTAGCTTTTTTTCTGTGCTATGTTTATCAGTGGAACACTAAATATGTAGATCAGACAGTATGAAATGCTGCGAGTATAAAAACAACCCACAAACAGTTAAGTTATTTCTGGTGGCTACAGGCTGTATGTAGGTGGTCGTCATGCACGTTTGCGTGCAGCGTAGGCTTGTATTGGTGTTACTGCCTGAAGCATTTAAGTGTTATTAACTACCCGGCATACAAACCCAACTCATGTTGGGTATAAATCTCTTACAGGCACTCTATAATTTAGCCACAGTGGAAAAGTGGAACCAAGCAAACAAAGATTTGTCATATTCACTCAGTGACCGTCTTCTCTGTGTCGACAAATCTGATGCGACTTGGCTCCCATTAATCACAGCGCAACCCAGTGTTCGCTGGAGAATGAGTTAATGAGTGAACATCGAGCTCCAACTTGCATTTCGTTTTCTCATAATCATAACGACCTCATTATCTGGTAACCATTAATAAAACAGCTGTCCATCCCCACAAAAACGTTTGCACTCCAAATAACCAAATTAATTTGTGACAAGAGCAAGTGCCTTTAGATTTGTGAGCAACAATTAGCACGTTGCGTTATGCTGCGCAGGCCGCCATCAGCATAGAACAAAATAAACAGGATATTTACAGGTCAGGTCCCATGAAGGCACAGGAAATAAAAAGAAAAGGCTCTAAATGTAATAGAATGAGGAGTCTCTGATGACTACTAAGGGTACTTTTGTACAGTAAAATATATAAAGAGTAGGAGCAGACAAAAAGTAGAGTTGGGACAGCGTTGCAGCTGACGCAAAAGTAAAATTAAAAGACCAGAAGCTGGGACAGAGTCCCATTTAATCGGAAAAATGGCTGAGTCAGGAGAAGACAGAAGCATTAGGCCAATGAATCACAGGGAGAGGCTGTAAAAGCAGCTCTGAACAGAGGAACTCAGTATTATCACCAAAACACTACACAATCATGCAACTGTGGCTCCAAACAAAATGCTGTGATTTCAATGGCCAGAGGGGGATACGCTCAAAAAGTACAATTATTCATGCAACTATCGTTGAACTTCTGATCAGTAAAGATGCTAACCATAACAGAAGTGTTGATGTTTGGGTCCAACATAAAATGGCAATAAATGATCAAGAATCCAAATCATAAATTTAGTGACTTGCTTTGTCTTACTGTCAGTCCAGAACAAACAGTGATTATATTTACAGTAATTTACACTAGAGATTGACAAAAATGCTGAAAGTTGGTATTTTTTTAATGTAAAACATTGTCAAACAACAAGTACAGGATACAATATACGGCTGATTAACCAATTCAGACTTAATGTGTCGGCTTAAACTCTCCTGTGATTTCAGGCGTAATTTTTTTTTAAACAACAATGGAGCTCAAGTGAAAGGCTGTGATTGACAGTGGTGCCAGAAAAATGATGGAGGCCCACTTCTTAAAGGAATAACTGACAGGTTGCTAAAAGTAATGACAGAAACAATCAGTTGCACTGATGTAAGCTCACTGTTTCGACCAGCATGGCACCAATAAACCTAGATATTGTCCAGATTAAAAATGAAGGACAAGCGATTCATGATGAGCATGTGCATTCAGCTATGAACACCTTAAATTGCTAAAGCTCTATAACAGCAAAGTAGAAAAAAGTTTTCTTTTAATCCATTTTTCAAACAGGTTTTATAACTTGAATGAATTAGGAACTCTAAGTGATGTATTTTTACTTTCAGGTGACCATTAAAATCTCAGTTAACGATTATCTCCTTTCACTTAAACATGAAGATCATGTTCCCTCAAATAACCCCCCAGGGTGCTTCAAAGGACAAGACACCCCCATGAAAGGCTTTGCTTGTTTCACATTTAAAAAAAGAGATGGATCCTACGAACACAGATCTAGTCTGTTTACACTATTTACTCTGAAAAATACAGACAGTACTGTTATTCATGATGCAGCGTGTACTGTTTTTTTTCATTGATTCAGTCATTTTCTCCATTTGGGTTGATAAATGAGCCATGTGAAGATGGAAAACAAATATTTTTTAAAAATCACACAAGAACAGATTCTTCACAGAGTCACAGAAACTAGAGATCTAGTGTTTGGCTGTGAGCGTGAAAAACAAAATCAGAACAATGAAAAATAAATAAAACCAATAAAGAGACGTCTCCCTGCGGTGCTTCTTGGTTTGAATCCTCCAGCTTGGGGTTTCAACTCTGGCCTTAAAGGGACAGTTTGGTCAGTTTGGAAGTGATGTTCTGTCAGATAGTTGTCAGTAAGTAAGAGCAATGATTGTCATCATTGCATGTTCCCAAACAATGGTGAAATAGGTTCTCTGCATTTAACCCATCGCACCTACACCCAGGTGGAGCAGTGGGCAGCTATATGGGAATGGCTGGGGATTGAACCTAGAGCTGTCTTTTCTAACCTGAACCCGGAGCCCGGATTAGGGCTGGGCCATAATAATGTGCTTAATGTGCAGGCCGGGTCTGTGTCGGGTTTTTGATTGTGTCTGCGGACGCGTACAGCTGACGATCCAATTATATGGCAACATGGCCACGGCCATTTGACCGTGTGCTGACCTGCTTTGAAAGAGGTAAAAAGTTCAGTTAAGCTTCAGATGGGACTGCCAGGCAGCGATCCATCAAAGGGAAATGGACGTTCATTCAGCCACTGCACTCAACGGACGTGCGCGGCCGACGACCCAAACAGGTGAGATCCAAAAATATCAGACATGTCAGAGCAGGGTCCGTGTCTGAATAATGCAGAATGCAGGCAGAAGCAGGGATTTAATGCACTATGATGGCCATGAAAGGACAAACACCCCCTCAGCTCTGACCTTCTGCCCCCTTAGAAGTGCGCGTCCATCGACCATTAATAACTATATAAGCAGTCAAAGCTTAAATTAATATGTCAGGGGGTTTTCGGGTTCACACCTGTAATTCCTGTTAATTCGTCAGGTTGGGTGAGGTTAGAAAATGATGGCTACGGGCTGGGGCCGAGTCAGGTCAGATTTTCTGGGTGCAAATTCAACTCTAATCA
>JBBPBX010000376.1:65287-81219 GCA_038048925.1 Garcialebias charrua
TAGTTAAAGGTTCAGTATGTAATTTCTGGAACACGCTGGAACTTAGGAAAATTTTGAACAGAGACACGTTTCTGGTCCCTCCCCCTCAGAGCCATATATGGCTCTGTTACCCCTTGCTCTGCTGAAATTCAAATTCAAGCTCTGTTTTTATTGGCTGATTCAAATTCAAGCTCTGTTTTTATTGGCTGATTCAAATTCAAGCTCTGTTTTTATTGGCTGGTTAACGGCGGGTCACTGTGGCTTTTTAGAAATGCTTTTAGAGAAGCAAGGGGACAATAGTTTTTTTCAGAGATTACTTGTCTAAAATCAGTATGTCAGGAGATAGTGACAGAGTGAAGAAATATGTTAAAAACATATTGTTAGAAAAGTTACATACAGCTCCTTTAAACAAATGCCTTTTGTTTGCTGGTCAAGTCTTAACTCTAGTCACAGAGCCATATATTTATTTATGATCTTTAACTTCTGACATTTAAAGTAGCTTGTTCTTAATGTGGTCTAGAAGTAGCTAAAGATACTCAGGTTTAAATGAGGGTTATTAGCCTCAAACACTCAGACGCTCAGTGGGTATAATTTTGCCCAAGTTAAAACATCAAACAATTCTGGCTTTATAACCAAATATGAACTAAATATCAAAATATACCCAGTTTTAGCATCGGACCAGCAGCAGAGCCAGAAGCAGTGCTGACAGGTTGTTTATTCCAACGTCCACCTCGTGGCTTTTAAACAGCTGGTGAAAAATACACCTTCCTGAGAGCAAATTATTTCTGCCAGCTGCAAAGCAAATTTCATTTCTCATGTCTCCCCAACAACAAAGATGCTGAACCCATTACAGGCTGGGGCGTGTGCATCGCACACATTAAATGAAGGGTTCTCCAGCAATCGAATAAAAAATAAATAAAAGGGGAAAAAAAGTCATTTTCTCATTGAGCCAGAAGATACTCCATTTAGTTCTGGGCTCTCTGCAGAGCACTGCTGCCGTAGCGGGACTGATACTGGGGGAAAGTGAGTGTAGAGTGATGACCCTGCCTCATCCCCCCCTCCCATCCTCATATACAGCTCTGGAACCATTGATATGGACGTGCTCTGCAAGGTGGATGAAGCAAGAACATATGGGGTGGGGAAGATGGGGACAGGAGGAAAAACAGATGAGATGATACAGGGAAGGGAGAGTGGCTACAGGATGAATCAGGGGTGTAATTGGCTGGATGAGACACAGGGCCACTTCATCCTGCGTGCACGCCAGCTGATATTAAGGAAGCAGGAGTGAAAGTGTGAAAATTAAAGGAAAAGACGAGGTGAGAGACAGAAATGGGAGGTGTCCAACCATGTGGAAGCACACTGATTAATCTCAGGTCGTTAATGAGTGATGCTCTGCCAAACCAGGTGGCATTAAGTCAGCCGCCTCGTTTCACTCAGCTGAAACTGCAACAATTCACACATTTCTGCCTCCGCCAAGGGCCACGCTGCCTTCAGGTGAACGTGAGGGATCTAAGCAACACGTGAATGAAGACAATTAAAACTGTGCTCTGTGTTTTCAGTGAGTGTGTAAGTGAAAACAAGCACATTACTGCTGCTGTAACCTTTTACTCCACGCACAAATTCCCATGTAGGTTTACAAAGCCTGTTGTTCACAGCCGTGTTTACCCTGAATCCATCACGGAGTTAAAATATAAAAACTATTTTCATTTCCCAATATTCATGTGAGTCAAGCAGAGAGGAGAGGACGGCTTCAGGCGGAGTTCAGTCATCCGTGTTGGCAGCTGCTCCGAACACATCAATACTGCTGCTCCTTTCTTTTCTCCGACACTGTTTCCTCGCAACAAGGTGAACAAACACATCTCTGGTTCCAGTTTCTGCTCCTGCTTGAACAAATGCCTTTCATTTGATTTGGGAATAGTAATGATGCTCGAGGGAAATGAAGAGGCTGAGGATGCTCATCAGCACAAACTGATTTGTCAGTCTGTCCAAATCTCCACCTTTCTGGCTGAAGCTGAGGGAGATGGGTGACTGTCAGAACCTCAACCTGTAGATCACCATCACCTGGGTAGATGTGTGTTAATGGATCCCCTGATGTGTGTTAATGGATCCCCTGGAGACCAACTCCTGGGGGCGAAAAAGGATTAGAATTGGATACTAGTGTTAGAGTTCAAACTCTTTGCTCTCTGTCTGCACTTTTCTGTCCCCTGGACTCTCGAGAACTATGCCTGTGTCCTTTTCTTGGAGCCACTGGATCCATTAGATCTGCTCCAGTGGAGATCTGACAGGACACATGCTTTTTTTTAAAGAGAGGATGCATTTCTTCTGATGAACACAAAGTGACAGTGGATTCCTGCCTCCAGCTCTGCAGACAGGTCACCCCCCACCCGTGGGAAGGTGCCAGCTTGGAGTCTGCTGCCAGGGATGGAAACCAGCATCCGGAACAAAATACACAGTGAATCTTCATCATCACGAAGCTTGAATGAGCAACACACAAGATGGTATTTAGGCTTTGCGCATAAAAAGATAAATAACGGAATAAACAACAAGTAAAAGGCATCTTAATAGAATTATATTTTTTTACTAAATAGTTTCTCTTTTAATATTTTTTTTGTTTGGGGTTCGTTGTGGGAGAAAATACAACTTGCTCCAACAAAGTGGCACAACCCCCCTGTGAGCAAACACGTTGTTGTGTCAATGAAAAGTCCATTCAACGCTTCACACCCGACAAAAAATGATTTAAAAGATTTAAATTACATCCATCCTTCATTTCACACCAGCTTTAAGTTGGAGACTTCTCCAAAGCAGAGTGGTTTCTTACCTCACGAGCCGAACAGCTGCTCTTCTTTTTTCCTCTGAAGCAGCCTGGTGCGTTCAGGGTCAGATCAAATAAACCGCCCCTCAGTTGAGATGTTCAGGGGACTGAATCATGCCCGGCTAATAAATCCACGGCTCCGAGGTCTGCGGTCCGAGTCCACGCGAGCCTGCAGTGTTTGAGGGAGGCTGCTGTGCAAACAGTTCGCTGAAGTCAGAAACTGAGTGAGGAGCCTGCTCCGCTCCGGGGGGCGGAGCCTCTCCCACCACCACGACACGCCCCTGGATCCTCCTCTGCTCCTCCTCCTCGCTTTGGTCCATGTTGAAAATGTTTATTAAAAGTCACGTGTGTATTTTTTTCCTAATACTGACCCTGAAAATGGATGAATGTTATGTTTTTGATTGTTACACAGGTACGGAGTTATGATTTTAAAGGTTTGGGGGCCACAGCCCAGAGAAATGCAGTTAACAGTAGAGAGATGCAAATTGTGAACCGTAGTCCAAATCCAGACCCAAATGATTTCTTATCTGGACACAAATCTGTTTTTCTGTTTTTCTTTTTTCTTTTTTCTTTTGGCTGCTCCCTTCTTCAGGGGTCGCCACATTGAACTACCATATATTCCAGCCTATAACTTGCAGCTTTTTGCCTAATTTGCATGCCCTGCGACTTATAGGGCGAAGCGACATATTTAGGGATTTTTTCCCATATTTTTAGACCAATTTTTGGCTGAGATATGACCGTTTCCATTCATTCTGACGAAAAAAATGGAGCAGTACCACTTTCGGCCGCTAGGGTCCACCGACCGTTCCCAGCTCATGTGTCCGACAGCAAACACATCTGGTCGGACTCACTCTGTCGCAGCACGGCCTCCTGCTCTCTGGAGGTCTGAACTACTGTGAGCTCAGTGTTTTACTGTTAGCAATGCAAAATAGGTCAAGAACCACCGGACAGATTTTGATGAAACATACAGAAAGTAATCGCTGGATGGACATTTACAACCTATTAGCTGTAAAAGATGTTTTAGCTAAAATTTGATTTATTTATAATTTATTTTCTCAGCGCGCGCACTTTTGGAAGACCGTCAAAGCGAAACAATTTAAATCCAGCTGATTTGAACATTACATTAATTTTTAAAGGAAAAGTTAAGCTCAGAAACACTTTTGCTATAATGTCAGAAAACATATATTTTTATAAGGTGTATACAGTATCTTGTTAAATTGTAAGGAAATGAAACACATCTGCTCACTGCGCGTGCACGCTTCGTAGCACAGACGTAGCAAAACGATTTTTTTAATTCAGTTGCGTGCATTTATTAAAGGAGACCATATTGGTTTTTTAAATTTTTATGGTATTTCTGTGGGCTAGCCAGACCATATTCATTCAATTTAATGCACAAAATAATTATTTGATAATAAAATATCCCCTTTCTAGTTATGCATTTTCTGACTTCCGTTCTAAACGACCGGTTTATGATAATGAGCTCTGAATGCCACGCCCTACAAAAATCTGTTTACATTTACTCCGCCCTCTGAAACAGCCAGTATCTCTAATATGTTGTTGTTTTAAAATTAGCTCTTTTTTAATTACTCATTTGACTTACTGTTAGTGCTAGCTTAAGATAACTTACCGAAAGCCGTCTGCGCGCGCCGCCATTTGCAGCTCCTTTTAGCATTAGCCCACCTCCGAGGCTAATGATAGCTCTTCCTCCTCCGGCACACCGCCAGTTAACCGCTCGTTGCATGCGGCACTTTTGGGAGCGATCGCTGCTTCAGTCCACACACACACAAAGTTCACCGAGTGTCTCCAGTTAATTTATCCGTATGAGGCAACCTCTGACCGGACCCCACGGACCTCAAAAGCCAGCAGCTCCCAGCAGTTCCCGCACGCAGATGGTCCCTTCGCCGGCGGTCTGCTCGTTTTATTTCTGCCGGCTGCGCGTTGGGAGCGATCGCTAAAAATTGAACTAAAACGTAAAAATAACAATTATACTTTATTTATGAAGCCATTTAAAACAACCACAGCTGCAACAAAGTGCTGTACACATGAAATTAAGAACATTTAAACAAAAGATGAGATGAAATCAGGAATCAGGTGAGGGGCTGGACTCAGGTTTGGTGTGGGTTGTGGCTGCGGTTTGTGACGTCACAAACCGCAGGAAGTGAGAACCAAGTGTTTCTATAACAGACAAATAAATCTACTTAGAGTAAATAAACCACTGGGTGCATTTCTTTGGCCTTAGGACTGTTTTTTTATGAAGTACATACCCAAAATTGAGTAAAAAAATACATTAAAAAGTGAAATTTGAATCTGTGGTCCCCTTTAAGGAAAAGTTCAGCTCAGACACATCTTTGCTATCATTTTCAGCAAACAAATAATTGTTTTTAAGTGTTAATCTTGTTAAAGTCCTACCGTGCACGCTCCTGTGGCCATTTCCGGGTTGTCACCGCTGACGCGTAATATATGCGACACGTCAGCGGTGACGTATAATAGATGCGACTTATAGGGCGAAGCAACATATTTATGGATTTTTCCACTTTATTGGACATAATTGGACTGATGCGACTTATAGGGCGGTGCGACTTATCGGGCGGAAAGTACGGTAAATACAAATTTAAGGAAAAAAGTTTGATTTGTCCTCCAGTAGCCTATGCATATAGCACCATAACAAGCCAACCCTATCAACAAGCAAAGTCTTAAGACCAGTTTTAAAACTGGACAATGTGTCAGCCTCACAGACACAAACTGGAAGTTGGTTCCACAAGAGAGGAGCCTGAGAACTGAAAGATCTTCCTCACATTCTGCTTTTGGAAACTATAGGAACCACGAGTAAACCTGCAGTCTGAGAGCAAAATGCTCTATTAGGAAAATATGGAACAACAAGATTTGTAATATAAGATGGAGCTAGGTTGTTGAGGGCTTTGTACAAAGTAGGTTAGAAGTAGGATTTTGAATTCAGTTCTGGATTTGACAGGGAGCCAATGGAGAGAAGCTAAAACTGGAGAGATATGAGCTCTCCTACTAACTCCAGTTATTTACAATGATGAATTTTAATACAGCTTTTCTAGAATTTACTGTAACAAATGTCTTGTTTCTGTCTGTAGGGAGAGCGAAGCCACTAGCCCCACAGAGGAGATAAGATAAGATAAGATTTATTGATCCCGCAGGAATTTTTTTGTGCAACAGAAGGGAGGTGGAAGCGTTCACCAGACACATTAACTCGGTAGATAACAACATCAAGTTCACCAGAGAGGATGCTAATGACAATAAGCTTCCTTTTTTGGACTGTTTGGTCCACATGGAAAGAGAGGACAGCCTCAACATTGAAGTTTACAGAAAACCAACCCACACAGACCAGTATCTCCTGTTTGACTCTCACCATCCACTGGAACACAAACTTTCTGTCATCAGAACTTTACAGCACCGGGCCGATCACATCCCCACGAAGACAGAAGGGAAGAAAAAGGAACAGAAACACATTGAAAAATCTCTCCAAACATGTGGATATCCTAACTGGGCTTTTGTCAAGTCAGCGAGGAAATTTCCAAAACACAATAAGGAACAGAAAAAGGAGAACAGACGAAAAAACATTGTCATCCCTTATGTTGCTGGACTATCAGAGAATTTCAGAAGGATTTTCAACAAACACAACATCCCAGTACATTTCAAACCCAGCAGGACTCTCAGACAGAGGCTGGTCCACCCTAAGGACAAAACACCTACACACAAACAGAGTGGTGTAGTGTATGCAGTCCAGTGCAGCGAGGACTGTCCAGACTTATACATTGGAGAAACTAAACAGCCTACAGAAGAATGTCCCAACATAGGAGAGCCTCCTCCTCTGGACAAAACTCAGCTGTTCACCTCCACCTCACAGACAAGGGACACTCTTTTGAGGACCAGAATGTACATATTTTGGACCGAGAGCACAGGTGGTTTGAGAGAGGTGTGAAGGAGGCGATTTATGTAAAAAGAGAGAAACCATCGTTAAACAGAGGAGGAGGTCTAAGATTTCAACTTTCTAAAACTTATGGTGCGGCCCTGGGTTTGGTTCCCAGGCGTCTCACACCTGATGAGAACAGAGGAGCCTTGTTTGTGAATT
Source organism: Garcialebias charrua (assembly GCA_038048925.1). Taxonomy (NCBI): domain Eukaryota; kingdom Metazoa; phylum Chordata; class Actinopteri; order Cyprinodontiformes; family Rivulidae; genus Garcialebias; species Garcialebias charrua. The sequence continues at coordinate 72,178 of JBBPBX010000376.1, forward strand.
AGACCAACAAAGACTTTGACAGGTCCCTGCTATCAATGGGTGAAGTGTGACTTGTCATTTCACATACAGTAGGATGTGTGTGTGTGTTCTGTAAGCTCTGTTTTCACACACTGAACTTTGAATGGGTCACAGGTACGTGTTATCCCAAGTATGTGGGGGTGTTAGTTTCCAATTTACATATGTTGGTGCGTGTCAATGGCTTGTCCTGTTATAACTGCTCCCCCTCACTGTCTCCTAACTCAATTGATAAAGCTTTTCGGATGAGAAGCGAAACGTCTTGTGTGTTACAAATAAAGTCCAGTTGTTCTGTATTGAACGCCTTTTTTAATTTTATCATGTCCTGGACGACTGAGAATCTTCACCAGCATAGTACAAAGGAACATACCGGGTACACAAGGGATCATCATTATCTAAGGTTAAAACAACACCATCGGTAAAGAAAATCTGAGTGACTGCATCCCCAAAATAAAATTAAAATTAAAAAGATATAAAATATTAATGTTTTTTTTTTTTCCAAACTTAATGGACTTCTATGCGGTCATATCGAGTTCAAAACTCATCCGCCTTGTTCAGAAAAAGACAATTACTAAAATCTGCAAAGCAAGACACTACTCCAAAATTAAACAAAATATATTTCAATGGTCATTAAAATCTGACGTGAGGACGCAGAAAACAAAAGACTCATCCAGTTTCACTGACTGTTTAGCCACATTATGAACAGATTAATCTCCAAACAATAGTCATAATGGATTAACATAAATAATCCTAAAACTCAGACTGTTCACTACCATCTTGTTGATTTGCTGTGATCCAGTCACGATCCTGTCAGGGGTGTCAAAGTCATACACAGAGGGCCAAAAAAAAAATTGCTACAAGCCAAGAGCCGGACTGGTTCAATGTTTATTATAAGGGGGTGATATAAGATTTTTTTTTCTACTTTCTGCACTCTTTTCATTAAGTGTTTTCTTTTTGATGAATTTGTTATATTTTGTCTCTTTTAAATGAATGAATAAATTAATTAAATAAAATATTAAATAGCTTTACATCTGCTCTTGGCATAAATCAACACAGACATGTTCCTGCTATTAGTATTTTACATTGTTTTATAATGTAGCTGTTTACAACAAATATGTTATAAATAGAATGACTTCCGTACGGCTTCGAGGCGATTCTGGTCCACCATCCGGCGTCTCAGGGGGGAAAAGCGGTACGCGACCAACACCATTTATGGTGGGGATGGCGTGCTGTTGACCTCAACTCGGGATGTTGTGAGTCGGTGGGCGGAATACTTCGAAGACCTCCTCAATCCTACTGGCACGTCTTCCACTGAGGAAGCGGAGCCTGGGGACTTTGGGTCGGGCTCTCCAATCTCTGGTGCTGAGGTCGCCGAGGTGGTTAAAAAGCTCCGCGGTGGCAGGGCTCCGGGGGTGGATGAGATTCGTCCTGAGTTCCTTAGGGCTCTGGATGTTGTGGGGTTGTGTTGGCTTACGCGACTCTGCAATATCGCGTGGACATCGGGGGCAGTTCCCTTGGATTGGCAGACTGGGGTGGTGGTTCCCCTATTCAAAAAGGGGGACCGTAGGGTGTGTTCCAACTATAGAGGGGATCACACTCTTAAGCCTCCCTGGTAAGGTCTATTCAGGGGTTCTGGAGAGGAGGGTCCGTCGGATAGTCGAACCTCGGATTCAGGAGGAGCAGTGTGGTTTTCGTCCTGGTCGTGGAACACTAGACCAGCTCTACACCCTCAACAGGGTCCTGGAGGGTGCGTGGGAGTTTGCCCAACCAGTTTACATGTGCTTTGTGGACTTGGAAAAGGCATTCGACCGCGTCCCTCGGGGGGTTCTGTGGGGGGTACTCCGGGAGTATGGGGTACCAGGCCCTTTGATACGGGCTGTTAGGTCCCTGTACGACCGGTGTCAGAGCTTGGTCCGCATCGCTGGCAGTAAGTCAGGCTCGTTTCCTGTGAGAGTTGGACTCCGCCAAGGTTGCCCTTTGTCACCGATTCTGTTCATAACTTTTATGGACAGAATTTCTAGGCGCAGCCAAGGTGTTGAGAGGATCCGTTTTGGTGGCCTTAGAATCGCTTCTCTGTTTTTTGCAGATGATGTGGTCCTATTGGCTTCATCAGTTCGTGATCTACAGCTTTCGCTGGAGCGGTTTGCAGCTGAATGTGATGCGGCCGGGATGAGGATCAGTTCCTCCAAATCCGAGGCCATGGTCTTGAGCCGGAAAAGGGTAGCATGCCCTCTCCGGGTCGGGGAGGAGGTCCTGCCCCAAGTGGAGGAGTTTAAGTATCTCGGGGTCTTGTTCACGAATGAGGGAAAACTGGAGCGTGAGATCGATAGGCGGATAGGTGCAGCGTCCGCAGTGAAGCGGGCGCTGTACCGGTCTGTCGTGGTGAAGAGAGAGCTGAGTCAAAAGGCAAAGCTCTCAATTTACCGATCGATCTACGTTCCCACCCTCATCTATGGTCATGAGCTCTGGGTTATGACCGAAAGAACGAGATCTCGGATACAAGCGGCTGAAATGAGTTTTCTCCGCAGGGTGTCTGGACTCTCCCTTAGAGATAGGGTGAGAAGCTCAGTCATCCGGGAGGGACTCGGAGTAGAGCCGCTGCTTCTCCACATCGAGAGGAGCCAGTTGAGGTGGCTCGGGCATCTGGTTAGGATGCCTCCTGGACGCCTCCCTGGTGAGGTGTTCCGGGCATGTCCCACCGGGAGGAGACCCAGAGGAAGACCCAGGACACGCTGGAGGGACTATGTTTCTCGGCTGGCCTGGGAACGCCTTGGGATTCCCCCAGAGGAGCTGCTCCAAGTGGCTGGGGAGAGGGAAGTCTGGGCCTCCCTACTTAGGCTGCTACCCCCGCGACCCGACCCCGGATAAGCGGAAGAAAATGGATGGATGGATGGATAGATGTTATAAATAAATAATAATAAAAAAACTCCACTAGATAATTACTAGAATAAATATTTCATAATAATGGTGTGGAGAGGATGGCTGTAAGGGAAGAAGGGAGGCCATCACAAAAAAAAAATCATCCAGGGGCCCATAAATAATGAATTCTCGGGCCGGATCTGGCCCGCGGGCCGGCACTTTGACATATGTGCTGTAGGTAACCGAGAGCCCTTCATCCCTTGTGAAGAGACTTTCCGTATTTTCCAGAATATAGGTTGCGGCTTTTTGCCTAATTTGCATGCCCTGCGACCTATAGAGAGGTGAAACCTATTTACTGTATGGATTTTTTCCCCATATTTTTAGACAAATTTTTGGCTCAGACGTGACCGTTTTTCATTTTGGCAGAAAATGGTGCAGTACCACTTTTGTCCGCTAGGGGGACACTTCCAGAGAGTCCACCGACCGTTTCCAGCTCATGTGTCCGAAAAAAGCCTCCTCTGCTCGGACTGACTCTTTCGCTGCCCGGCCTCCTGCTCTGGAGGTAACTTCTGTTAGCTCTGTGTTTGTTAGCTGTTTGTTTGCAAGATAAGTCAAGAACCACTTGGCGGATTTTTATGAAACTTACAGAATGTAATCACTGTATGGACATTTACAAGTGACTAGCTTTATGAGATGTTTGAGATAAAATAAAATAAACAATCTTTTAGCTTTGTTGTTAGCGGTTAGCTGCCATAAACATATACCTACTATTTAGATAAATAGCTCATAAACCACTCGGTGGATATTGCTGCTATTATATTTGATTAGATATTGATACTGCTCTCAGAGTGTAATTATATGGCTTTAATTTACAAACTGTTGCCCTGTATTAAACATTTGAGATCAAATTCGATTTTTTATTTGTTTTTTTAGACGGAATCGTCTCGTGTTAGCTTTCGTTTTATTTCCGTTAATAGAGTTATAAATAGCTCATAAACCACTCGGGGGATATTTTTTCTGCTCCCAGAGTGTAATTATATGGCTTTAATTTACAAACTGTTGCCCTGTATAAGACATTTGTGATAAAATTCGATTTTTTTATTTGTGTTTTGAGAGACAGACTCATCTCTGTTAGCTTTCGTTTTATTTCCGTGTATATTTTAGCAAATAGCTAATAAACCACTTGGCTAATAAACCACTAACCCTTGTGCTATAATGTCAGCTATAATTTCTAGCAAACAAATAATTGTTTTTATTGTGTTAATCTTCTTAAAAGCCTTGCTGTGCGCTCCTGTGGCAGACATTTGCAGCAGAGCTAAACACTCGGTCCACATTTCCGGGTAGACTCAGCGGTGACGCGTCACGTCAGTGGTGGATGACGCGTTACGTCGGCGGTGACGTAGGTGCGACCTATATTCCGGTGCGATCTATTTATGGATTTTTCCAAATTTTTGGCAATAATTGGACAAAGCGACCTATAATCCGGTGCGACCTATAACCCGGAAAATACAGTAACCAAGAACACTTTCATTATCTTTGTTTTATTTTTCCAAGTTGATTAAATGTAGAAGGTTGTGACAATGTTTTATTCGGCACAGAATGATGAAAGTTATTACAAATTGACTGACTCCTCAGTAGGAAAAAAGAGAGTTCCTTTGAAGATCAAGGAATGTAGTAATAAACCTACAGAGTGTGGTGGTGCCGAGGGGTTAGTGCAGCGTCTCATCTGCAGAGTGCCAAACATCAGGAGACTCACGTACCCATGTCTGTTTCACTTCTTGAAGCAAAGTAATAAATGAACAAAGACTTGTGAAATCAGAGGTGCCCAGTTGTTCAAACAGAAACTTTACTCTTTTAAGGAAACGTTTTATGGGAGAAGTGGTTGGAGCTGTCGCCTCAAAAGCAAGAAGGTTCCAGGTTCAAATCCCAGCTGCAACCTTTTTGTGTGAGTTTTCTCCTGTTTCCTCCCACTGACCAGAAACATGCATGTTCAGCTAACTAACTCAAAAGTGTCATCAGGTGTGAGTGGCTGACCTCTTCAGGGCGTAAAGTAACCCAGTCTTTGACCAGTGATCGCTGGAGATCAGCTTCCCTGCCACCCTGACTGGGAAAGTAGATGAAGAAAATGGATAGTAACATTATGAAGCTAAATGGTTAGCACAGTTTTTATATGAGCTAAAAGGTTACAGGTTTGACTCCCAGCTGAGGTCTTTCTGCATGGAGTTCATATGTTCTCTCTGTTAATGTGTGGGTTGGTTTGTTGTGGGTTTCCCCTTACTGTCCAAACACTTCCTTTGTAGACTTTGCTTGTTTTTTTTGCTTATCTAAATTATTGCAATTGATCGACTGACTGACATTATTCATTCAACCTTTGTTTATACAGGTTAGTCTCACTGAGCCTCGAGGACTCATTTACAAGAGAGACTTGTAAATTGGGGTGACCAGACGTCCCCGATTTCCAGGGACAGTCCCAGTTTTGGATGACCTGTCCCCAGCTAAAGCTGTCCTCGGAAATGTCCACCATTTTAGCGTTTTATGAATAAGAAACAAAAAGTTGCGTGTGGACTGTTATTACAGTAGAAAGAGTGGGTATGTTGCGTGCAATCGCGCTGCTGTTAACGTCTCAGACAGAGAAAGAGCCGAGCCTGCCGCTTTTAGAAGAGAAGAAGAAGAAGACCGTGGTGAAGTGAGTTTTGTTTTACGTTGGACATTGGATATTCGAGCTTCGTGGATTCAGCGGTGTCTTCCTCTCATTCAATCCGACGCAGGCAGGCAGATTTTGGTCAGCTACGCCCAGCCTGCCCCTCCTCCGAGTCACAAAGGTTCACTTAGGGACCGTCAACAAATTACCGAATGCAAAACTCTTGACAAACAAAAATTTGTATCTTTTACATTATGACAAAAAAAAAACTGGAAGTGGTGGTGCAGAGGTTAAGAAGGTGAGCTTGTGATCGGAAGATCGCCGGTTCAAGCCCCGGTACCAACAACGTCATAATGTGGGGGATAAGTGAAGCAGTCACACCAGTCTCCACCCTCATTTGCCCCACTCTGGACCCTTGAGCAAGGCCCTTAACCCCCACCATCTGCTCCCCCGGGAACCCTGGATATCAGCTCTCTGCTCCACACAGAGGGCTGTGGTAGCTCGGTGGTTGTGTCAGGAAGGGCATCCGGCGTAAAATCAATTGCCAAGTCTCCGTGCGACTAGTTCACTGTGGCGACCCCTGACGAAGGGAGAAGCCGAAAGACAAACACAAAACAACAACAACAACAAAAACATTATGACAAAAAACTAACGTTAAATTACTCTAGTAGACGAGACACACTCATTTATTTCTGATTTCATTGTATTTTCTATTTTATAGTGGAAGAAAGTTTCACTGATCTGAAACTCAATCTGTCAGTTTTCTCATTCAACCTTTATTTATACAGGTTAGTCTCATTGAGCCACGAGGACTCATTTACAAGAGAGACCTGTTAATCAATCTGCGTTGGATTACTCTGGAAGGATTTGGATGTGTGACACAAAAACAGAATTTTGAAATTGAAACTAAAACTGAAATTTCAAAGCAAATGAATTCAGATTCAAACCATTAGATTCAGTTTCAATTTAGTGAAATTCAGTTTCAAAACAGTGATTCAAATTCAGTTTCTGATGGCATAAGTTTCAGCCCATAGCTCTCCTGGTATGTGTGAATTTTGTTTGAACCGGTGCTGATCCTATAGGTCTGGTTCATGGTGGGAAGTATTTCTAGTGTCGTCAGCTGTGCCCAGGTAAAAAAAAAAAAAAAAAAAAAAACGTTTTACTCTGCTTGGACATATGAAGGTTCCTCCGTGGCTGAAACTGAATGAAACAAAAACTGAACAGAAAATGATGAGGAGGGAGAGTTCATTGTTGGATAAAATAAATATCCTTTCATCATCTCTTTACTCAAACAAACCACTGAGGACAAGAGAAGATTTTTGAACCCAGTTTACTTGCGAGGGACAGAGTCCACACAGGATTACACAGATGTTACACTAGCCGTGTTTCCATCAAGGTTTCTAGGTGCGCATTTTGAAGTATCGCAGCAGAAAAGCTTAATGGAAACGGCAAAATACGAAGTTACTTCCTGAAATTCGCCAAAAAGTTTATACGCTCGCTTGAGGTGGTTTTTGGGAGCTGCGAAACCGAGCAGCTGCGCAAAACGACAGATGGAAACACATTTGCCGACTCGTGCTGCCGTAGCGCACATTCACGTCACGTGACTGATCAGCTGTTTCCGCTCCGAACAGCATGTAACTCGCTAAAACTAGTTGGCATGACAGAATAAATACAACTCGCCCGATAGCAACACGTACCTGAAATATTCTCTCCATTTTGACGAGATGTGTGGCCGGGTTCTGTTGTCAACCGCTACTTCCTGTTTACTCTCTGGTTTACTGTAGACATGCGCAGTGCTGACGTCTGACGTAATGACGCTGACGTCTGACGTAATGACGCTGTGCGCGGCTTGGAAGAAGCGCTTCAAGCCAGCAGATGGAAACACTTCTGATCTGCATTAATTTGTATTTACATATTTGCGAGGTAGCTCAAAATTCGAAATGAAAATGGATGGAAACAGGGCTACTGAAGCTCCGATCGCGAGGTCTATGATAGTTAGTCAATAGTTAGTCGATAGTTAGTCGATAGTTAGTTGATAGTTAGTCGATAGTTAGTCGATAGTTAGTCGATAGTTTGTTGATAGTTAGTCGCTAGTTGGTCAATAGTTAGTTGATAGTTAGTCGCAGTGGTGGGCAAATGAACGCTAGCGCTAAAGCGCTAATCCGCTTACAGTGGACCTAAACTTTTTGTCAACTTTTTTGTGAATAGACTAACTTTTATAATTCATAAGCGGATTTGTGCTATTTTTATTTAAAATGCAGTACCGCTAATAACTAATTATCTATCAGTAAAAACCAATAAACTTATTTACAAGCTCTTATGCTGCTTGTTTTACCTTTTTCCCCACCGTAAACAGCAGAGAGGAGGAAGGGTGTGAGGGGGAGGGGGGCAGAGCTGAGAACAGACTCGGATCTACCATGTAGGTAAATGCCTGGGGGTCCCATTTCAGCAGTGGTGGGCACAGACCGCTAGAGAGCGCTAAAGCGCTATTCCGCTTACAGTGGACCTAAACTTTTTGTCAGCGTTTTTGTGAATTGACTAACTTTTATAATTCATAAGCGGATTTGTGCTATTTTTATTTAAAATGCAGTACCGCTAATAACTAATTATCTATCAGTAAAAACCAATAAACTTATTTACAAGCTCTTATGCTGCTTGTTTTTTACCTTTTTCCCCACCGTAAACAGCAGAGGAGGAAAGGGTGTGAGGGGGAGGGGGGCAGAGCTGAGAACAGACTCGGCTCTACCATGTAGGTAAATGCCTGGGGGTCCCATTTCAGCAGTGGCCCCGGCCCCGCCTCGCCCCGTGCAGTCACCTACATCACTAACATTGCTCATGCTTGTTAATGTACATTTAACATAAAAATAATTATAGTTACGATGAAAACGATCATTAAATACGCAATAAAAAAAACGGTCGATTTCTTTATCCCCCTACTAAAAATGGACTATTCCATCTTGACAACTTCCGGGTCACTCAGAGGTGAACTCGGGTGAACTGTGACTACTGTTTGTGCTGGGTACTTGGATAAATCCGTAGAGAACCCCGCTGTTTCAAGCCAAATTAACGTGGCCGGATGATTTTATTGAGGGTTTTGTGTCGACCATTTGACGGTGAGTCGTTATTTTTATGTATTTTAGTTACTTTTCATTAAATCTGTTGACTACCTATAGACGCTAACTGTGTCTGCCTGTTACACCGGTAGTGCTGGGTTACTAATGAAATCCGTAGAGAACCCCGCTGTTTCAAGCCAAATTAACGTGGCCGGAGGAGTTTATTGAGGGTTTTGTGTCGACCATTCGACGGCGAGTCGTTAGTTTCATGTATTTTAGTTACTTTTCATTAAATCTGTTGACTACCTATAGACGCTAACTGTGTCTGCCTGTTACACCGGTAGTGCTGGGTTACTAATGGATAAATCCGTAGAGAACCCCGCTGTTTCAAGCCAAATTAACGTGGCCGGAGGAGTTTATTGTGTGTTTTGTGTCGACCATTCGACGGCGAGTCGGTTACTTTATGTATAAATG
>JBBPBX010000376.1:82256-98589 GCA_038048925.1 Garcialebias charrua
ACTTTTCATTAAATCTGTTGACTACCTATAGACGCTAACTGTGTCTGCCTGTTACACCGGTAGTGCTGGGTTACTAATGAAATCCGTAGAGAACCCCGCAGTTTCAAGCCAAATTAACGTGCCCGGAGGAGTTTATTGGGGGTTTTGTGTCGACCATTCGACGGCGAGTTGTTAGTTTCATGTATTTTAGTTACTTTTCATTAAATCTGTAGACTACCTATAGACGCTAACTGTGTCTGCCTGTTACACCGGTAGTGCTGGGTTACTAATGGATAAATCCGTAGAGAACCCCGCTGTTTCAAGCCAAATTAACGTGGCCGGAGGAGTTTATTGTGTGTTTTGTGTCGACCATTCGACGGCGAGTCGGTTACTTTATGTATAAATGCGGTGGCGACACACCCGTGTATTTGAGATTTAAACGTGGTTTTAGGGATTAAAAGATCATTCTATTTTTTGTTAATTTCGTGGCCGAATAGAATATATGTACGTAAAGTATTAAATAAATCCTTTGATTTTTGTAATTTCATCCTTTTAGGATCATTTTTGTTACTTTTCAGTTGGCAGTGTAGTGCAAATATTGATAACGCTGCCGGCTATATATAATATATATATATATATATATATATATATATATATATATATATATATATATATATATATATATATATATATATATATATAATATATATATATATATATATATATATATATATATAATATAGAAATATATAAATAGCGGATTAGATTAGCTTCCCCTAATTTTCATAAGACATTTGTGCTTTTGAAATTGTGGACCTAAAAAAATTAATAAGCGTTTTAGAAATTGTGGAACTAATTTTTTAATTAGCGGTGCCCACCTTTGCATTTCAGCAGTGGCCCCGGCCCCGCCTCGCCCCGTGCAGTCACCTACATCACTAACATTGATCCTGCTTGTTAATGTACATTTAACATAAAAATAATTATAGTTACGATGAAAACGATCATTAAATACGCAATTTAAAAAACGGTCGATTTCTTTATCCCCCTACTAAAAATGGACTATTCCATCTTGACATCTTCCGGGTCACTCAGAGGTGAACTCGGGGGCTAATTCTGTGGCTACTGTTTGTGCTGGGTACTTGGATAAATCCGTAGAGAACCCCGCTGTTTCAAGCCAAATTAACGTGGCCGGATGATTTTATTGTGTGTTTTGTGTCGACCATTTGACGGTGAGTCGTTATTTTTATGTATTTTAGTTACTTTTCATTAAATCTGTTGACTACCTATAGACGCTAACTCTGTGTCTGCCTGTTGGTAGTGCTGGGTTACTAATGGATAAATCCGTAGAGAACCCCGCTGTTTCAAGCCAAATTAACGTGGCTGGATGATTTTATTGTGTGTTTTGTGTCGACCGTTAGTCGATAGTTAGCTGATAGTTAGTCAATAGTTAGTTGATAGTTAGTTGATAGTTAGTTGATAGTTGGTTGATAGTTAGTTGATAGTTAGTCGATAGTTAGTCGATAGTTAGTCTATAGTTAGTCGATAGTTAGTTGATAGTTAGTCACTCGTTGGTCAATAGTTAGTTGATAGTTAGTTGATAGTTAGTCAATAGTTAGTCAATAGTTGGTCAATAGTTAGTCGATAGTTAGTTGATAGTTAGTCAATAGTTAGTTGATAGTTAGTTGATATTTAGTCAATAGTTAGTCGATAGTTAGTTGATAGTTAGTCGATAGTTAGTTGATAGTTAGTTGATAGTTAGTCAATAGTTAGTTGATAAATAGTTGATAGTTAGTCGATAGTTGGTCAATAGTTAGTCGATAGTTAGTTGATAGTTAGTCAATAGTTGGTCAATAGTTAGTTGATAGTTAGTCGATAGTTAGTTGATAGTTAGTCAATAGTTGGTTGATAGTTAGTTGATAGTTAGTTGATAGTTAGTTGATAGTTAGTCAATAGTTAGTTCATAGTTAGTTCATAGTTAGTTGATAGTTAGTCACTAGTTAGTTGATAGTTAGTCGATAGTTGGTCAATAGTTAGTCAATAGTTAGTTGATAGTTAGCTGATATTTAATCGATAGTTGGTCAATAGTTAGTCGATAGTTAGTTGATAGTCAATAGTTAGTTGATAGTTAGTTGATAGTTAGTCGATAGTTTGTTGATAGTTAGTCGATAGTTGGTTGATCGTTAGTTGATAGTTGGTTGATAGTTAGTTGATAGTTAGTTGATGGTTAATAATAATAATAATAATGAATTCAATTTATAACCCACTTTTCATTAATGAAAATCTCAAAGTGCTACAAGGAGCAACAGAATTAAATGACAATAAAACAAATAATAAAACAATTAAAATCAATAACAATATCAGCTAAGATCAAAAGTAGAATCATGAGGAGGTAGAGTATGCTTGGTCGAAAAGAAAGGTCTTCAAGTCGCTCTTAAAGTCAACCACAGACTGTGGGGCTCTTAGACAGTCAGGAAGAGAGTTCCACAGGCGGGGGGCAGCCACACTGAAAGCCCGGTCTCCCATGGTCCTTAATTTGGTTCTCGGAATGTGAAGGAGATTGCTGTTCTGTGACCGCAGCGAACGGGTGGATGAGTATGGAATGAGAATATCCTTCAGATAATCTGGTGAAGTTCCGTGTAAGCATTGATGTGTAATGAGAGCAGTTTTGTACTGAATTCTGTAGGCGACAGGAAGCCAATGAAGGTTATGGAGAATGGGCGTAATATGTTCAAATTTACGAACTCTCAACAAGATCCTTGCTGCACTGTTTTGAATATATTGAAGTTTCTGAAGATTTTTGCCAGTTAGTTGATAGTTTGTTGATAGTTAGTTGATAGTTAGTCGATAGATAGTCAATAGTTAGTTGATAGTTAGTCGATAGTTTTTTGATAGTTAGTTGATAGTTTGTTGAAAGTTAGTTGATAGTTAGTCGATAGTTGGTTGATCGTTAGTTGATAGTTGGTTGATAGTTAGTCGATAGTTAGTTGATAGTTAGTTGATAGTTAGTTGATAGTTAGTCGATAGTTTGTTGATAGTCTATAGTTAGTCGGTAGATAGTCAATAGTTTGTTGATAGTTAGTCGATAGTTTTTTGATAGTTAGTTGATAGTTTGTTGATAGTTAGTTGATAGTTAGTCGATAGTTAATTTATAGTTAGTCGATAATTTGTAGATAGTTTGTTGATAGTTATTTGATAGTTAGTAAATAGTTAATTTATAGTTAGTCGATAATTAGTTGATAGTTAGTTGATAGTTAGTTGATAGTTAGTTCATAGTTAGTTGATAGTTAGTCGATTGTTAGTCGATAGTTAGTTGATTGTTAGTTGATAGTTAGTTGATCGTTAGTTGATAGTTAGTTGATAGTTAGTTGATAGTTAGTCGATAGTTACCGTAGTTGACAGGGAATGAACAAATCCATTCCACTTGATTAATGGGAGAATGTTCAAACCACTTGCTGTACTGTGCTCTCTAAAATAGTTATTGAATCAAGTGTTTACTTATGTAGGGAAAGGTAGATGTTAAACAACCTGTTAAAATACACCAGAATGCAGGAAATGGCATCTACTTCATTCAAAATTTTCTGGGTGAGGACCCCAAGACCCCCTACCAGTATGTCCCCCTCAGTCAGTGCTGGACTGGCCATCGGGCACACCGGGCAAATGCCCGCTAGGCCGGCCGGCCCGTCGGTGATTTTTGGGCCGCCCGGGCGGTCCTGACTGTCATGAACCAAAAAAATAAATTATAGCTATTTTTTTGTCAATCGCGACGGCCGATTGGTTGATTTTCTTGAACGACATCGAGCTAATCCAATGAAATCTCTCAGCACTCTTTGGCGGCCCGACCAGACCAGCCCCTCCTCTTTAGACCAATCAATCAGTCATACACAGAGAGGAGAAGACAACATGGAGAGCAGCAAAAAGCGAAAAGGAGGCGCCGAAAAAAATAGGATTAAAAAGAGACAAGCCCTTCAGGCAGATGCTGCAAAATGTATAAAAATAACCCAGATGTTTGCTGGTGGCTGTGGAGCGGCCACCTCGGCAGCAGCAGCCACAGGTCCCGACAGCGGGGGTCTGCAGGTGGATGAGGCCGAGAAATGGCGACAGGGGCGCGGGAGACCCGCGGCAGCCGCAGATGCCGATGCGAGCGTGGGAAATACTCAACTTCAGGTAAGAAGTGATGAAAATACACATGACTCTGAGTCTAATACAGGGTGACCAGCTGGGCTGGGTGGGAGTCTGAGAGAAGGCGAATAAAATAAGGATAAGAATAAATAAGGCAGAGAATGCGCAGCACCGGGTCCTGCTCGCATTTACATATCTGCAGCATTCCCCCAACATTTACATATCTGCAGACAAACCCCATAAATCAAATCAAAACCCAAAATGCACCAACTTTCAGTCCAAACGCTCTCTCAGATAAAAAGTTTGTTTGAAGCGGGATGAGGAAACGCCCACTCAATCCATCCAGGCGTCGGCGCGCCGAAATAAAAAGAAACAATCTCACCAGAGTCTCAAGGTCCTTTTAGCGTGCCTCCCCTGCAGTCCTGGGTAAAGGAAAAGTTACTGATCCACCGCGATCCCAACTCAGGGTGATACACAGTCCACAGGCAGTCCACAGGGCAACGGCCTCACGCCAAATCCTTCTCAGCAGGTGCGCACTCCAAGGTGAGACAGAGGAAGCGCCGTCACTTCCTCCTCCTTTTAAGTCCACTTCCCCACCGTCTCCAAAACATATTATTACAAAACAAATTTACACAAACAAATAAACATGTTCAAACTTTCATTTGGAACACACTCGTTACCTTACAGGAGACAATAATTAATAATAAATGGTCATATTTGCAGCGTATAGATAATATAATAAAATAAGGAAACAAATGGAAATAAATCTAACGCTTTATTAATCGATCAGTGACCATTACAAAGTGATGAAATACTGTACACATGACTCTGAGTCGTGTATTTCTGAGGATGGTGTAGTAAGTTTAAGTTCATTAGACAAGTACATATACACCAACAAGACAATGTTTGTTATGTTATCTTAACACAAAACAGGAATATATGGCTGATGGAAAAATAAAGTTTCTTTATAGAATGGTTGTTTGAGATTTTTAATTTCTGTGTTCCTGTTGTTACAATACAGAGCCATCAGGCTCTCTGATGGTTCCTCCTTTTTGAGGCATGGTATGGTATGGTTTCCTAATAAATACTGTATAACAAACACCATTATGTCATCTTAATAAACTATGATTTTATTCTAAGCACCTTGTTGGGTCAAGGGAAAACAGACATAAATACAAGCAATATCTAAGAGTGGTTGCTGTTAGCACATCTTGCTCTGACTATAATCATTCTGACAGGGTGCCATGATAACATGGGTCATCATAGAATTACTGACTTAAATAAAAAAGTATCTTTTCATTACAGTTTGCAAGCACTGTCACAAGAAATTTGTTTCCATTCACGAGCGTCATTCTCTTTCCATCAATACCTGGTGGGCCACTCTGCTCAAAATGCCCGGGCCGATTTTTTGTCCCAGTCCAGCCCTGCCAGTACAAATGTTTCTTAAACAATTGCTACTACAATTACTTTGTTTATTTTATTACTCTTGGGAAATGTGCGTGGAGAGACACATTCCTGCTGCTACTTTTTATTTTTATTGTTTAAACACGAATCAATATATAAAAATAAATAAAACCGTAAATGTCCCCGTTTTTAATGTCATCTTGACAACATTTTATTCTTTTGGGTCTCCGAGCTGGGAATGTCCCCAGATTTAATGTCAGGAATCTGGTCACCTTACTGTAAATAAAGTATTGTGTGTTGTAAGCTGGAATCAGGCCATCAAAATAAAAAAAATTATGGGAAATAAATTCAAATAAAGCAAAGTAGCAAAACTTATTTTCATAATAGTTGCAGGTATGTGTAGTTTGTTGTTTCATCTTTATTTATAGAAATGTATATAATAAACCCCACATAACTCGAGCTGTTGTCTCCTTCACCAAATCCACTTTAAACATTTACATCCTGCCCTTCAGACAGGGCCAATGTTTACTTCTGTAAGAGAGCATTTCCTTTATATCCCTGCATAAATAAATATCTAAGTGTCTCCTGATAATAAAACAATCATTTTTGAAATTTACACATGAAGTCAAAGAAAACCAATTTCAGATTGTACATTTATCCTCTGTCCAGGAAGCATAAATTACATTTTAATAAAATTGCAAAGCTTTTCTTTCTTTACACGTTTCGTCAAAGTGGTTCATTGTTTATATTTCTTGCTGTGAAGTGTCCTTGGGTGTCCTGAAAGGTGCTTTTAAACAAAATGATTATTATTATTATTATTATTATTATTATTATTATTATTATTATTATTATTATTATTATTATTATTATTATTATCTCAAACAGCATGTGCCAGATAAATTCAAATGTGGTCATCCTGACAGTGCAGTTTTAATAGTTGAAAAGTGACTTTTTTCATGTAAATATATAGAAACTCCAAAAATCTACATCATAACTTTTATTTTAAAAGTTTTTTTGGAACATAAATTGTGAAAGTTAATTTAATGTAAATGGGGGAACATGTCAAAATGTTTTGCGACACTAACCAAATGGTATCCTTTGACATATCATCTGTGTGAAGGAGCTGCTTCACTGCTTCTGTTGACTCCATCTTGAGATAAGGAGAAACTTTCAGATTTGGCAGCTGATAGTTCTTGTTTGTCCCCTGTTAATTATTCATGCTGTGCGCCTGTCTGCTCAGCCAGAAAACAAGAGAAGAGCTTTTTGGTCCACGTTTGGAGTGTCTCTGAAGTGTTTTCTCTCCCTTTGTGCTCCTCGTGCCACAAAAATCTACTACAGATGGAGAGCGAGATAAGAGCTCCAGAGACTGATCTTTTTGCCTCCTCCTCTGAGGTCGTGACACCAACATTCTCACTGGCGTACGTGATACTTTCAACCCCCCAGTCTTGTTGTTTTCCTCATAGGAACTCAGCACAACTTTAAGTGATTTTTGAAGATGAGAAAATAAAACAACAAAAGGAGTAAAAACTAAATGTGGGCAAAGATTAGTTTTAAAGATGAACTTTCCAAATGTCGTCAGGATTCTGATGCAGGGAGGACCATCACAGGAATGTCTTAGAACGAACAGCTGGGAGGTATTTTCTCTTTGGCTCTTTATTTTCAGAGGACTTTAGAGTAAAAACGCTGAGTGACTAAAACAGCCTCCTCCCCTTTGAGCACTCACATGGATCATGTTTGGGAGGAATCCCTCTTACGTAACAAACATTGTTTATTGAAGATATCAAGTGATTGATCCATAAATGGTGCCAAGGGATGCAGCACATTACAGTACATCCAAAATCAATTTACAGGCTCTTGCTTTACATTGTAGCAATGGTTCTCACTGTATACTTTCAAATGCTTTCTAAAACAAAAAAAACCACAGCAAATTTTTTTCTTTTGGTTTTGTAAGTGCTGTGCTTGCTGTCTCTGTTGTATTGATCTGACGATAAACGCCAGTGCTGCTGACAAACAGGTCAGGGATGGGAAATAATAGGGTGTTTATTTATTTGTCTCAAATTATAGATCATTATTCTATTTTAGTTGCTTAGTTTTTCATTCAACCTTTATTTAGGCAGGTTAATCGCATTGAGCCTTGAGGACTCGTTTACAAGAGAGACCTGTTATCTCAGCTGCTTGTAAGAACACCCAAACTACTACCCCTGTGATTTAGTCTCTTGCTGCATTTCTTTAATCATTAAAGAAATGCATCAAGAGACTTAAATTAAAGTTGACTCTATCCAGTGAACTATAAATCTGTCTCTGAGAGTCAACTTTCCAACAATAAAATGAAGAAAGTGACTTGAAGTCATGATAGATGTTATTCATTCATGTCTGACTTTTAAACCAGGATCGTTTTAACTTAAAACTGATATAGTTTTAGTCTTTTATAGTCATTTGACCACTAAGCTAGATCTAGGCTAGAAAAGAAAACAATCTTAAAGATATTGTACATCCTTAAAGCTCCACTGACATGTTCTTTTAACTTTTCAAAAAATGGCACAACATATATAAATATTAAGATAGACCTCTGACCGTTTTTGCTAAAATAATGTTAAATGAATGAAAATTTCTCTCAAAATAGTTTAAAATTAGCGCCGTTTGTTTAGACCGTAAATCCGGATCTTCCGGTCACGTGTCAGCATTCCCGTTTCTGACGTCACGTCCGATACTGAACTCTGCTCAAACGACAAAAATATAGACGCATCCGTCGAATTTAGCCATTTAAAACTACATTATAGCGAAGCCAAATCGCTATAATGTAGTTTTAAATGGCTAAATTCGACGGATGCGTCTATACTTTTGTCGTTTGAGCAGAGTTCAGTATCGGACGTGACGTCAGAAACGGGAATGCTGACACGTGACCGGAAGATCCGGATTTACGGTCTAAAAAAACGGCGCTAATTTTAAACTATTTTGAGAGAAATTTTCATTCATTTAACATTATTTTAGCAAAAACGGTCAGAGGTCTATCTTAATATTTATATATGTTGTGCCATTTTTTGAAAAGTTAAAAGAACATGTCAGTGGAGCTTTAAGCTCTTAAAGTTTGTCTTGTAAATTTTCAAAAATACATTCGATGTGTCAGTCTTGACTTGCGTTGACTCCAAAAGGCGATCTGTTGTAGATTTTGTAATGGAACACCCTGGTCTCTGAACTGCCAGTGAAAACACCTGAATTCACCTTTTCACTGAAGCTCTCAAGTGAATCTCCTTTTCTATGAAAACCTACAGTGAAGGACAAAATCACTGTTTTATTCCAGTTTAGTTTGAATGTAGAACACAAATCACTCAGAAAAGACTTCCTTTTACTGTAATTTGTGTTTAATTCAGACATAATCATTTTATAACCTTGTGTTATTCGTATGAGCAGTGGTGTTACTTTTCAATATGTTGAATGATCATTGTTAATGTTCATATGATGCATTCTTAATATGCTGCACTGAAAGTGAATCAAACTCTGTCATAGTCAAGAACTATGTCTAAAGTTGAAGAACAAGTCAGAATAATCTGTTAGTATTTCTTTGAAATGTTTAGGGACAGAGTGATCAAGTCGAAGACATAAGTTGTCATCCTGTCTCCTTTCATTCTAAAAACAATTCCTCTCCTATCCTGAAGTAACCTTCAGATTTTCAGCTCGCTGATCTGAGCAAAATCCCTCCCATTCTCTGGGAAACAACCAATGAGCCGAGTGGATTTAACTGGGTCAACCCTCCTTTTTTAAGGCGCCACTTCCTGTCTGAGCCTGGAGTTGCACCGAGGGACTGAGAGAAACGCAATTTTGGTCCTGTGTATGTCCTGTACATATTGCAGTTCTGACAATAAAGTTGACTTTTTGACTTTGAGTCTGCTGAGGAGCTCAAACCATGAGGTTCCCCAAAGAGCTGATTGAACGTTTGTCGAACGCTAAGGACACGAGTTAAAGAGTTATAAATCCATTTGGAGCTGTAAAAAGCTTCACTTTAGTGAAATTCCTTCAAAGGAATCTTTTATCTTGAAAATCAAACCGAAAACCGTTTCACTACCTCGCTGAGGTCGAAGCGGACCTCAAGAGATGCTGAAGGTGAACACTTGGAAAGCCTGCAGAAACGTAGCGGTACGGACAGTCCATGCATGTTAAGGCTAACCCAACTTTACCATAGCTTGGATGATGAATCTTAGTAAAGGTAAAAAACTGAAAGTTATGCAACATAACTCATGTTCCCTGAAGGGAGGGAACGAGGTGCAACACTATTGCTATGGGAAATTGCGCCCCCGCGCGATTACCTGAAGGAATACAATCACGCCTTAACGGCAGGGGGTGTCAGCATCACCCCAGAGACCCCGCCCTCTGGGTACTTGAGATGCGGACGCCCATCCTACTTTCTCCAAAATGCACTTCACCGAGCTTCAGCATTGAAAGGGCCAACTGTGTTGCACCTCGTTCCCTTCTTTCAGGGAACATGAGTTATGGTACATAACTTTCAGTTCTCTTTTCAGTCAGTCACTCGGTGCAACACTATTGCTATGGGAATGTAATTCATTCACGCCCTTGAAATGCTCAGTAAAGTGCATGCTTGTGTGAACATCTGCCTTTATACATTAGGCATCACTTGGCCGCTCTCTACTGTGTGTTAGAGAGGACAGCCTGAGTGACGTCACACGCAGTAACGTCTAAACTGTAATGTTTTGCAAACGTGTTTGTTGAGCTCCAGTTCGCAGCCGCACAGATGTCTGCAACTGGCACACCCTTGAACAGTGACCACGAGGTGGCCAAACCTCAAGTAGAATGGGCACATACCCCAGAGGGCACCTGTTGACCTTTGCTACTGTACGCCCTCTTAATGGCCTCAGTCACCCAGTGTGAGAGGCGTTGCTTTGACAGGGCCCTGCCAGTAGCTGGGGCTGCAAAACACACAAACTGTTGGTTTGTTTTCCTCTAATCAGTTGTTTTCTCAATGTAAGCACTTAAGGCCCTAACAGGGCAGAGTGCCCTCAGTTTTTTCTGTTCCTGAGTGAGGACAGGAGCAGGAGGAAAAGAAGAGAGTTCAAAGTCCAATCTTCTGGGATTCAGAGTCAGGACCTTTGGGACATATGCAGGGTTAGGCCTTAGGGTGACCTTTGACCCGTCAGGGGCAAACCTGGTACACACTGGGTGCACAGACAAAGCATGGAGGTCACCCACACGTTTCGCTGAGCAAAGAGCCAGGAGCAAAGCGGTCTTATAAGATAGCAAATCTATCTTAATATCGCTTAATGGTTCAAATGGGGCTCACAGAGAGCACTCAGGACTAATTGGAGATCCCACTCAGGGGTCAAGGTCCTGCTGGGGGGTCTCTTCCTCAGTACGCCCTTCATGAACCTTATCATGAGAGGGTGTGCACCGGGCGTCTTGCCCCCCCAGCCCTCATGGCATGCTGAGATGGCTGACAGAAACACCTTAATTGTAGAAAAGGAATGGCCTTTCTCCAGCAAGTCCTGTAGAAAGGTAAGAAGCTGGACCAGGGGCCTCATGTACAAAGACTTGCGTAGATTTCTTACTGAAAAGTAACGTACGGACAAATCCAGAAAAGTGTCCACGCACAAAAAAATCCAGATTTATCAAACTGTGCGTACACCGGAATCCACGCACATTCCTTATGTACAACACAATCAACGTGGAATTGAGCGCACATGAGAGAGTGGCCGACTCCGCCCTTGACACGCCTCCGTATGAATATGCAAAGTCATTCAAATATGCCATGCACGACAGGAATGTCGTCTCTGCTCCATTGCAAATCATGTCGGAACGTGGAAAAAAGAGGAACTTCACGGACTGTGAACAGAAATCACTTCTGAGTGAGGCAGAGAAGCACGGAAAAAGGCTTCATTCGGCACGCACAGTGCAAAACAAACCATCCACTTTTAAATAAGAAGTTGACCAAGCTGATCTAACATGCCTGTATAGCTTAGTGGCGAACGCGCCCGCCCTTCGTCCCAAAGGTCGTGAGATCGACTCCCGCTTGGTACAATGTTTTTTTTTTTCATTCCGGATTTAAAGACCACAGGAAAACTATTGAATGAAACAACAAGAAATAGAACAATACATGAAATGAAAGGAAGCAGACGATTTATTGTTTTGTAAATAGTTTTCATGTGTATTTCAATCTGGAACGAAAAAAAAAAGAAAAACGTTGTACCATGCGGGAGTCGATCTCACGACCTTTGGAACTAAAGGCAAGCGCTTTACCCACTGACCTAAACGTAGGCGTGTTAATACAGCTTGGTTAACTTCTTATTTAAAGAAATCACATCTCATTGTTGTCAATATCGTTGCCACTATTTGGCGCATGCTTTTATATCCACTCATCTAATTGCGTCCATGTGGATGTAATAATTGTTAATCATGTGTGTTTGGTGGGATTTATGATTGTTTTCACATCGTGGACACGGTTTCACAGATCACCTGTAAGTGTCGCCAAAGGAACAATAACCACAGAAACGTGCGTACGCCAACAGGGGAGCAGCCGTGGATTTGTACGTGGAAGCGCAGATATTCCCGTTCATATCAGATTTGATACATACGCCACTTTGCGTGGAAAGTGACGTGCGCAATGTTTTTGTGCGCACGCATGGTTGATACATGAGGCCCCAGGTCACAGGAATAAGAAACAATATTCCGTTCCATGCACCAAGTTTCAAAAACACACCATTTACGAGCATAGAGAGTCTGTGTTGACACAGCCCTTGCCCCTTGTATGGTATTTACCACATTGCTGGGGAGGCCTGAGGCCATCCGCTTGTTCCTTTCAGCAGCCAAGCTATAGGTTGCCATAGTCCTGGGTGTAAGCGGAGAGGCTGTTCTTGTTGGTGATGTAGCAGGTCCCTGAAGAGGAGCAGATGCCCACATTCCTGGAGTAAGACCACCTCCAAGGGCCCTGGGTCCCGTGACCCCTTGGGGGCCAGTTATATTAGGGAGGGGATCTTCCTGTAAATGTGTTCCCACACCACCCGGCCCGGGAGTGCTGGGGGACAGGAGCAGTGCACTGTCCCTGTTGGATGAACGTGGGCCAGAATGTTTGCTTTTTCTCCTTTTAGGGAGAGGCACGGCACGGAGGGAGTGCAGGTTTTGTATGCGAACAGACCTCCTTATTCCAGTCCGTTACATGACCGGGTCTAATTCATAAGCCTCCGGCCCCACCATTACTCTGGAGCTTGGTAAAACTCCAGGGAGCTGTGTCTCTCCTGATGAGGGGATGCCATTTAAAAAATGGAGCTGATTCAGTGCAATGAGCACTGTCACATGTTGCAGGTTCACTGCTTGTGCACGGTCTGCTGTCCGTGTAAGATGAAAAGTTAGTTTCAGCGTAAGGTTGTAAACTGCACTAAACACCTTTTTCTGCTGAGCACCTATAAGCCTGGCTGATGACATTAAGTCCAGACCTTTCCGAGCATGTGGAAGAGGAAACTGATCCAGCCCTGGTGCATTTCCTGTTTTGTAACGTTTGTTTACAAACACTGCAGCGTCATCACCATCTCCTTTGTCAGCATGTGGGTCTGGCCCGGCCCTGTAGGCCTCTGTCGTGGCCCCCACGTCACTCATTGCTGAAATACACTGAAAAGCGCCCGGTGGCCAAAACGGCATGTTGCCATGGTTACCAGGTTCTGTCGGCGCATCCTTCGGGCGTGCGGACGTGTTGCAGGTTTGTTGAATTTGTGTATTGTCGGCCTTGTGGGTTCCGACGAGGTGGAGGTTGGAAGATGTGACCCCCCTCACCTGGCCCCGTGAGAGCCGGTGTACCTGTTTGCAGACGCCTCTGGGTCTGTCTGTTGCAGACAGCCCTGAGGCCACCTGCTGGGGTTTATTGTCTGAGCTAGTACCCCATGAGCCACGAAGGAAGGGGGGGCAGCCCCCCACCCTTTATAGCAATCAGTATCAGAGGGGAGCTGTGTTGTTGATGTTGCTATGTTTTTTTGAGTCAAGAAACAAGGTGAAGCTGTTCTTTGAGTTTTTATTCGTGTTTTTGTGTAACGACATTCCTGACTTTATGTCACTCACAGCAGAACAACCATGTTTTGTGCACACATCTAAGTCACCAGCTTTTTGTACCTTTTTACAAATAAAGTCTGGACATGTAAAATTCAGCTCCCGTACCACGTGGGCGGGCGAGCCTGTAAAGCTAAGCAGAGGGCCCGTTTCATCAGGCACGTTTCTGTCTTGTGTCCCGATTTGCCGAGGAGGTCCTTTGTTGGACCGCCTGGTAGGGAACAAACCTGTTCCTATTCCAGAAATGACTGGCTTGTGGCGGTCCCGGTGGGGGTCTTTGCCAGTGCTCCCCCTCGTACGCCGGTCTCTTTTGCGACGGATTACGTGTGGTTGAGCGGTGCCGAGGCTGCACGGGCCTGTTCCCAGCTGCCTTGGGCATGCCTTCCCGGAAGGCCTCAGCCTGTTTGCGCCTCTGTTCAAGCCTTGTCTGAATCCGGTCCAGAGCCTTTCCAAACAGTCCCCTTGGTTCTATCGAGTGGTGCAGAAAATGAATCTGTTGTCCCTCCGGGAGGTCTGTTAGAGTCATCCACAGATTATGTTGGGCAATGACCACCTCAGCCATGCATCTGCCCTGTGCAATGGCTGCAGTCCCCATCATGCGGAGCACAAAGTCTGTTGCCCTGTGGGCTTCCTCCAGCACTTCGGTGGCAGCCTGCTTGTCTGTCGTCACCTGGAGCTCCTGTAGTTTTTCAGCCAGGTACGCCTGCATCATCGCGGACGCGTTCATCGCGCGCGGAGGCGTTAATCGAGCATGCCGCGAGGCCCTGAGCCCTGTAGCATTTCTTGAGCTGAGTAGCTGAGGCTCGACAGGCTTTACTGGGCAGAGTCGGTTTTGTTCCAGAGGACCTGGGGGCCAAATGAGATGCAAGCGTGTCCTCCATTTGTGGCACATTGGCTATTCCTGCTGCCTCCATTCCAGCCACGTCAAGGAACTGTGAGAGTGGGAGCAGCATAGGAGCCCTGGGCTCAGGCCAGGTTCGAGTCAGCTCCGTGAGGAAATCCGGGAAAATGGGCATCCTGTGCTTCGTTGTAGATTGCTGCTTAGCATAAAAATAATTTCCTGCCAACCTCGTGACTTGTTGACGGGGTGGAGGTTTGGGCCACGGGATCTGCAACGTGTCCGCCGCTCTCCGGCACAAGTCGAACAAAGCGGGGATCGAAGTGTCAGTCTCCGGGAGCATAGGCGCCGGGATGTGAGAGAGGTCCCCCTCCTCCCCGTCGTACTCGTTGTCAGCTTCGTCGCCAGAAAATTCACCTGAGGCTGTTAGCGAGATCTCATCCGCGTTCATCATGCCTCGAGTGTCAAAGTCGGCTGTCGAGTCCCCGATGGGAGCCGCCACATCTGGGCTGTCGCCCCATTCGACTCGAGTACTGTCCTCCAAAACCATGCTCTCGAGCTCCGGCGTGGGAGTGAGAGTCTCAGTGAGGTCCGGGTCTGTTGGCGCCGCAGCTGCGCCCATGGCTTTGGCCACGAAGTCCACCCGGTGCCTCCTCACCGCCTCCAGCATCTGGCAGCAGTGTGGGCAGGAGTCGGGCGCGTCCAGCGCCATTTTCACGTGCAACATTCCTAGGCAGACAGGACAGGCCTTGTGGGTGTCTGTCGACGAGAGGGAAAAACCGCAGCCGTTGGGGCAGGCACGCGAGGTTGGGCTCGCCGTCCTGCTAGCCTTTTTCGGAAATCTCGGCTTTTGCTTTACTTTCTCTGGAGCCATGTCCGAGAAAAAACAAGCAAGTCTTTCCAAAATTCTTTTTCGAGACGTCTCCTCCGTCGCGTCGCTTTCGCTGGCTAGCCTGCTACGACTTAGCAGGGTAGCGATGTGACGCAGTTAGCGCCGTCGAGCGAAGCAGTCTGCGGAGAGAAGAGAAGAAAAACTTCGGGGTTAAGGAAAAATGTGCCGGACTAGTTTTTGCCAGCCCAGTAGTCAGTGTTGCCAGTTGAGTGGTTTTCATTCTGATTTTGCTGGAAACTCTGGGAAGATTTTTGTTGAACTGTTGCATTTTGCCACATATTGTTAAATTATCTTGGCTTGTACTGATGTGTGTTCATGTTCAAACAGTAAATATACTGTAACAATATATTGATTGGGCAGATTTTTGTGTGATGTGGTGGTTAACAGATTTTTTTGGGCTGGAAAACCACGACTATCTGGCAACACTGCCAGTAGTACGCAGGCAAAATTCTCTGTACGCTCAGCGTAGGGAGCGAGCTCACCTCTGGTCGAGCGATGAACAACACAGAAGTCCCATGAAGAGAAGAGAAGTTCAGGTTTAAGCGAGGTGAAGGGCAAAAAGAGAAAGTAGGTTGGGCGTCCGTATCTTAAGTACCCAGAGGGCGGGGTCTCTGGGGTGATGCTGACACCCCCTGCTGTTAAGGCGTGATTGTATTCCTTCAGGTAATCGCGCGGGGGCGCAATTTCCCATAGCAATAGTGTTGCACCGAGTGACTGACTGAAAAGGGATCCGTTGTTCATAGCGAACCTGGGTCCAGCGGACGCTGATCAGGAGTGGGTCGTGTTTTCTGGTTAAACTCATCTCAAGATATTACCTCTCTTCATCCTCAAACTTCTTCCTTAAACTTTATTTCTCAAGACAGTTAACTAAACTTTAGGTTTATGTGCCTGCAGAAAAGTTAATATAAGACCCTTAACTTGTTTTGTTGTCTCGAAGTTTAAATCTGCTGAATAGTTATATAGGAAATTCTGATGGATCCAATCATGTAAATATGTTGTGATGTAATTTTATGATTCTGTTATTAAATGGTTCAGCTCTGTTGTACCAACATAAATAA
>JBBPBX010000376.1:99073-135434 GCA_038048925.1 Garcialebias charrua
TGCCCCACGCCGACCACCGTGCGCCCCCCCGTGCCCCGGGGATGGTCCGTGCGCGCCGCACGAGTGGGTCCTCGGCTTTATCACAGCTTGAACACGCATGCTGTTGGCACGCGTCTTGCGCAAGGTGCGCATGGCATTTAATTTTCCATCCATCTCGGTAGCGCAGACTTTCTTGACCACCTCCTGTCTAGCGTGCTGCGGCGAGAGGTTTTCTTGAAGCCATTTTCAGATCAAACCATTTATTCTTGATTTCTGATACTGTACGACCCACGGGAGACACAACATGCACTAATATTAATATGAAGAACTGTAGTTCCGAGACATTTTAAAATGCTTTTGTTCAAAAACACATCCGACACTTGCGGGGGGGGGGGGCGGTAGCGGTGCGCCACAGCGCGACCTTCAATCTCCGAACGCGTGAAGTTCTTCTTTTTACTTCTCGATTCTGAATGAATGGACACTTCCTGCTGTCAAAAGGCAGGAAACGTGGCCTTATATGGTGTTTTGAGGGGTGGGAATTATGTAAATGACCTCTCCGCGAGCACGCGCAGGTTGATAGAACAGGTGGGATTCATTAAATTTACGCAGCTCGTTTACACACTTTTCCTGTGGATAGAAGGGTTTGTTGAATCTGACGTGGCATGTTCGTACGAACGCTTCGTACGAACAAAAGTAGGAGAAATTTTGGATAAAAATACGAATATTTTCGTGAATGAGGGCCATTGGTATTGTTGTTAATTTTTGACTCAAGTGCACCCCCTACATAATTCCAACAGTTATATTTCAGTGACACGTCATCCGATATGCGCCAGATTTATTGTGCATCATAGGCAAACACTGCTAGACATATTGGTATTGTTGTTTAACATTTCACTCCAGTGCGCCCCCTAGATTATTCCAAGTTATATCTCAGTAATGCATCATCCAATCTGCACCAGATTTTTTGTTCGTTATCAGCGAGCACTTCTATACACAGTGATGTTGTTTTACTTTTGACTCCATTGCACCCCTAGATTATTCTAATAGTTATACAGTATCTCAGTGATGTATAATCCGATATGCGCCAGATTTATTGTGCGTCATCAGTGCACACTTCTACACACATTGGTGTTGTTGTTTAACATTTGACTCAAGTGTGCCCCCTTGATTATTACAACAGTTATATCTCAGTGATACATCATTTGATCTGCACCAATTTTTGTGTGTCATCAGTGACCACTTGTATACACAAGCCGTTTACGCATTTGCCGGCCCTCCCCGGTCCCGCTCGTCTCTGGTTGATCATCTGATCTGCACCAGATTTTTTGTGCTTCATCAACGAGCACTTCTAGACAAATTGGTATTCTTGATTCATGACATCAATTAAGCCCCGCCCACTCAGACAAGAAACTGATGATTATTGGATGACTCTTCCAGCTTTATCCTGTGTAAGATACAAGACTGAAACTGAAAGTTATGCACCATAACTCATGTTCCCTGAAGGAAGGGAACGAGGTGCAACATACTTTCTATGGGAATTGCGCCCCCGCGCGATTACCTGAAGGAATACATTCACGCCTTTTACGGCAGGGGGCGTCACCCCGCGCCAGAGGTACCGCCCTTTAGGTACTTAGGCGACTGACGCCCCTCCATCTTTCTCCAAAATTGCACTTCACCGAGCTTTCAGCATTGAAAAGGGCCAGCTATGTTGCACCTCGTTCCCTTCCTTCAGGGAACATGAGTTATGGTGCATAACTTTCAGTTCCCTTTCAGTTCGGTCTCTCGGTGCAACATACTTGCTATGGGAACGTAATTCATTCACGCCCTTGAAATGCTCAGTAAAATGCCTGTTAGTGTGAACGTCTGCCCTTGACCAGAAGGCATCTCAAAGCTACTTTCTATTGTGTATTAGAAAGAACAGCCTGAGTGACATCACACGCAGTAACATCCAAACTGTAGTACTTTGCAAAAGTGTTTAAAGAGCTCCAGTTCGCAGCAGCACAAATGTCTGCAACTGACACGCCCTTGAACAATGACCAGGAAGTGGCCAAGCCCCTGGTTGAGTGAGCATGGACTCCAGGGGGCACTTGTTGACCTTTGCTACCGTATGCCCTCTTAATGGCCTCCGTCACCCAATGTGAGAGGCGCTGTCTTGATAGGGCCTTTCCTGTAGCAGGTGCGGCAAAGCAGACGAACAGTTGGTTTGTTTTCCTCCATTCGGCTGTTCTCTGCATGTAGGTGCGTAAAGCCCTCACTGGGCAGAGAGCCTGTAGCCTTTCCTGTTCCTGAGTGAGGACAGGAGCAGGTGGAAAGGAGGAGAGATCAAAGTCCAGACTCCTATGGTTCAGAGTCAAGACCTTGGGAGTGTATGCGGGATTAGGCCTTAGTGTGACCTTTGACCCATCAGGGGCGAATCTGGTACACATTGGGTGTACAGACAATGCATGGTCACCCACGCGTTTCGCCGAGCAAAGAGCCAGGAGAAGAGCAGTTTTGTAAGATAGAAGATCTATCTTAATCTCGCTCAGAGGCTCGAATGGTGGGTCGCAAAGAGCCCCCAAGACCAGACCAAGATCCCAACCAGGGGTCAAGGTCCTGCTGGGTGGCTTGGTTCGAAGCACACCTTTCATATATCTCATTATGATTGGGTGTGCTCCAGGAGTCCTGTGTCCCCAGCCCTCGTGACAGGCAGAGATAGCTTCAAGGAACACTTTAATCGTTGAATAAGAACAACCCTTTTCCAGTAAATCCTGAAGGAAAGTTAGTAGTTGAGCCAGGTCGCAAGCGTAAGAAATGATATTTCTTTCTGAGCACCAGGCTTCGAAGATGCGCCACTTTTGTGCGTATAGGGACTGTGTTGACCCGGCACGGGCATTTTGTATAGTTGTCACCACGTTCTCAGGCAGACCCGACGCCATCAGCCTGTCTTTTTCAGCTAACAGGCTGGAAGTAATTCCAGATCCTGGCCTAAATAGCTGGGCTGTGACTTCCTGTGTGAGACTTTGAGGGTCCACCAGGTTGGGGAGCGGGCCTCCACGTTGATGTGTTAACAGACTTCCCTGATCGAGTCTCCTCAAAGACAGATGGAGTCTATTAATTTTATTAGAATGAGTTAAGACAGGAAAGCTACTGTTTCCCTCAAAAACAGGATTTTTTATTGGGTTGAGGGGCTGCTGCTTCTGTAAACTGCTCTGCTGGTGATGTTAGACCTCTCAGCAACTTTTGACACCGTCGATCATCAGATACTAATCAACCGTTTGTCTCAGCAGGTTGGCCTCCAGGGAGCTGTGCTTGAGTGGTTCAAATCTTACCTGTCTGGGAGAACTTTTTCTGTCATGATAGGTGATCTGTCCTCCTCTTCATCAACCCCTCTGACCTCTGGCGTACCACAGGGATCTATTCTAGGGCCAGTCCTCTTCTCTCTTTACATGCTGCCATTAGGATCAATCATTGCACGTCATAATCTGTCTTTTCACATGTATGCAGACGATTTACAAATCTATCTGCCAGTCACTCCCAACCCCTCACTCAGTTCAAACACTCTTGTCAACTGCTTAAATGACATTAAGCACTGGCTCTCTCAAAACTTCCTCCACCTAAACACAGATAAAACTGAATGCATTTTATTTGGTGCACCTGATGACACCAGCAACATCCTTCCCAGTCCCAGTTTTGGTTTTCCCCTCCCCCACTTCAACCCGGTGGTCAGAAATCTTGGAGTGCAGCTTGACTCCAACTTAAAGCTTGATAAACAGATCAGTTCTGTTGTCAAGACCAGCTTTTTCCAGCTCCGTCTGCTCTCCAAAGTCAAGTCATTTCTCAGCCGTGGTGATCTGGAGAAGGCCATCCATGCCTTTGTGACCTCCAGACTTGATTATTGTAATGCTTTGTATGTTGGTATTAATCAATCCTCCATCTCCCGTTTACAGCTTGTACAGAACTCTGCCGCGCGCTTTTTGACCAACACACGAAAATATGAACACATCACTCCTGTCCTGTCCTCTCTACACTGGCTCCCGGTTCAGTTCAGGATACAGTTCAAGCTGCTGCTGTTTGTTTTCAAAGCTCTGAATGGACTTGCACCTCTCTACACATGGGCGTAACAGCCGCGGGGTACGCGTGGGACATGTCCCCCGCACTTTCCATATCTGTGCCCTCTGTCCCCCGCACTTTTTTGAACCATTACAACTGTCTAATCTGCTAATAAGATGCGGTAACTCGTTTTTCCGAACTGTCTTTAAACGCACCATGAACGGCACACGCCATAGATATTATATATAAACACTAGATACCCTATGGACTGGAGCTGCCTATTGGAGCGGACATTCCGTGCGGCCGCCATCTTGGATGGGTGTGTTTCGCGCTCCCAGCGCATTTATTTGTATTGAAGAAGCTGTATGCTCCACTAAAAACAATCATAACTTCACGAATTCTTACCCGATTTTCACACGGTTTTGTTTGTTATAAACGTCAGAGATGTGGTTATGACGTGTGACACTGCTACTCAATAAAAGTATGTGCTTTCATGCTTAAATACTTTGTTTTATGCTCTTTAACAAAGATACACATATGGGATATTAATAAATGTATACATTTTTAAATTAAAAAAACTAGTTTGATTGTTCATTTGAATTTATTTTACTCTCTCACTCAAACACAGCATACAATACAGAGTCTTGTGTACAATGCTACAGCAACTATTTTTTTTATTATTTTTGAGTGCTGTGCATGTAAACAGTTGTGAACTAACCTTTTTTTATAAGACCTGAAAAAGTAATCTAAACCCTCCAGGTCCTTTCACTACCCTCCCTGCAATTGGGGCTAGGAAGCTCCAGAGCATGGACAACCAGGACCTTTTGTGTGTCTGGTGATAGAGACTTTGTGAGGTAATAGGCGACTGGAGCTTTCCAATGACCCTGTAGACCAACCACCATAAAAACAAGCACCTCCGTGGCTACATCAGTCTCATCCACGCCATCACCCATATCCACATATCCAGACATTTTCTGGGTACAGGGATTATACTGGACATGTTTCTTGATGGCCATGGCATCCAACATGAGGACCACAGAGCCATATTTAACAGGGTCCTCTTCACATCTCCTCTGCAACATGTCCAACATCATTGTGTTGAGCCCAGGTTTGGCATCCACAGACTGCAACCACCTGAACAACAAATAAATAAAGGTTTATGTGCTTTAACCCATGGATTGATAGATATATTGATTCTCTTTCTTTCTTTCTCTTTCTTTCTTTCTTTCTTTAAGACTTCTTGATATAAAAACTTTCAAAAATAGTGAAAATAGCAAGCTCTAAGTTATTACATCTGTTTGTTGTACATCATACCTAGGGGTTGAAGTGTTTTACTCAATATGTATAAAATATGTAATAAAAATATACTACACCTTTGCAGTGTACGTATGTGGATGAGGGAGGGGAAAATGCAGAGAATCCCTCAGGTAACTGTAGGCTCTGATCTGTAAATCAAACTACATAGTAAGCTTCCTAGAAATAAATACCTAAAGTCTGACAAAGAGTTTAAATGTAACATAACAAAAATTCTAAGTTGTAGTATTAATGTATTTACCTGAATGTAAGTCAAGCCTTTCTTTCAGCTCCGGTTCTTCCTCTTCAGATCCAGCAATGATGACAAAATATAAATGATCAAATAATCAAAACTATTGTTCAATCTTACTTGTGAAAGGTAATCCCATGTGATCTACTTTCAACACTGCGCTGGTTATTGCAACCATAAGCTGCACAAAATACGGGCATAGTAACTCGCCCTGTGTTTACTCCTGTTGGCTCTTGTGTAGAAACCCCCATCCAATATGGCGGCGCTGCGCGATGCGATTCTGCCCACCATGAGGTATCTAGTGTTTATATAACACGCTAACACCGGTGTGACGCACCTGTTTACAAGGGGAGACCGACGTGCTGTCGGGCATTAGCTGCAGAGCGTAACCATGTTCAGCAAACCAGCCAGAGTCAGCAAAAAGCAAAAAACTCTGCACAATTTTTTCCGAACAAGCCCTGTAAGTGAACAATGCTGTTTCATGCAGATAATAATGAGTATGAGACTAGTAAATACTATCATAATATTAGCTAAATTATGACTAGTAAATACAACAGATAATGTTAGCTAAATTATGACTAATGTTAGCTAAATTATGACTAGTAAATACTAACAGGTAATGTTAGTTAAATTATGACATATACTACAGACACTGTTAGCTAAATTATGAATTATAAATACTACAGATAATGTTGGCTAATTTATGACTAATAAACTCTTACAGATTATGGTAGCTAAATCACTAGTAATCTCATGCAGATAGTATTAGGTAAATGATGACTGCTTCATACATGCAATTACAATAGTTGACAGGTATAATAATGGTTTTACATTTCTTGCTACTTAGTTAATGCCAAGAATAAACAATCTTATTTATTTTCTTTGCAAAATTTGTGCTCACTTGCTTTCCACATAATAAAAATCTTTATTGCCACCATAGAAAGAACAATGTCAGGGAGGAGACAAACCAGAGGCCAGCAGCAGGGATGATGGTGATGCAGGGTCTTCCCAGGTAAGGACAGGTTATAACATGCTAAGAAAATGATTTATTACAGGGAGAAACGATGCAGGTTTCAGATCAGGATTTATTTACAGATACTTCAGAATTACTCTTATTCCCACTCCAAAAATATTTTTCATATGTATTAGCACAGAGAGAAGAGCATGTGTCAGGGCAAAGACCAGACTGCAGCACATTGACTGCAGATGATATCTAAATGATGATTAGTTCATACATGCCAATATATTGTTATGCTAGTTAACAAGAATATTAAGGTTGTTTTTACATTTCTTGCTAGTTAGTTAATGCCAGGAATAAGCCTTTTCCAGGTTTAATGTCTGTGCAAAATTTGTACTCACTTGCTTTCCACATAATAAAATTAATCTTTATTGCTACTATAGAATGAGCAATGTCAGGGAGGAGACAAACCAGAGGCCAGCAGCAGGGATGATGATGATGCAGGGTCTTCCCAGGTAAGGACAGGTTATAACATGCTGAGAAAAATGTATTTATTACAGGGAGAAACAATGCAGATTTCAGATCAGGTTTTTTTTTTACATATATTTCAGAATTACTCTCATTCACACTCCAAATAATTTTTGTCTGTATTATAGATAGCACAGAGAGAAGAGCCTGTGTCAGGGCAGAGACCAGACTACAGTACTGATAGTCAGGGACAGCCTGCAGACAGTGACAGAGAAGGGGATGGAGCTTCTTTTACCACACTAAAGCCACATCATCCAGATCCCAAGACCATTGTGTGTCAAAAGTTGGCTAATAAAACTCTAAGATTTCAGAGACAGTGGTATGAGGACTTCCCTTGGCTTCATGTCATCCCAGGAGTTGAAGGAGTACTATGCTTTTACTGTCAGAAAGCTTTTTTAAAGAAGACGTCACAGCTTGCAAAAAACACAGACCAGAAATTCATTTCTACTGGTTTTAAAAACTGGAAGAAGGGCCGTGAAAGATTTGCATTACATGCTAGATCAGAATGTCACAAAATAGCCTTGACAACCCAAATCTATGAGACTAGATCAGTGGATGTGCAACTGTCTAACGTGCGGGCATCACAGCAAGAGAAGGCACGATCCTGTCTTTTAAAAATAATCCGTGCTGTGCAGTTCTTGGCAAGGCAGGGTCTAGCCCTAAGAGGGCACAATGAAAGTGAAGGAAATTTTGCACAGCTGTTGGGATATAAATCTGAGGATGACCCTGAACTAAGAAAATGGTTGAGTTCTCGAGAGGACTACACAAGTCCCAAAGTTCAAAACGAGATCCTGAGTCTATTGAGCCACTCAGTAGTACGTGAAATTGTGGAAAACATCAGGTCACTTCCACAACTGCAGTTTTCTGTGATTATGGATGGAACACAAGATGTATCAGGAAAAGAGCAGGAGGCAGTAGTTGTGAGATATGCTGATCATGATCTGATAGTTCATGAAGAATTTGTGGCTGTTATTTGTTTTTAGCCACCAAGGACAAATCTGATTGAGAGAGGATGAGAAATTGAAAAATTTGTCCCCCTCACTTCTGAGATGGTGATTACGCCCTCTCAGAACTTTTGAAAGTCCATCAGCCCGGCAGAGCTTTACGATCTGCCAGTCAACACCTGCTGGAGGTGCCTCGCTCAAGGTACAGTACAAACAATGGGGAGACCGGTCATTTTCTGTTGCCGGCCCAAAAGCTTGGAACAGTCTCCCCCTTGAGCTGCGTGCCACCTCTGATCTGACTCTGTTTAAAACCAAACTGAAGACCCACTTGTTCAAAAAAGCTTTCAGTGTGTAACTTTTATTATTTTTGGTATTTTAGTATGTAGCATTTTTATTGTTTTGGGCAGCACGGTGGCACAACTGGTAGAGCTGCTGCCTCTCAGCGAGAAGGTTGCCGGTTCAAATCCCGGTCCGGGGCCTTTCTGGGTGGAGTTTGCATGTTCTCCCCGTGCATGCGTGGGTTTCCTCCGGGTACTCCGGTTTCCTCCCACAGACCAAAAAACATGCTTGTTAGGCTGATTGGTGACTCTAAATTGACCCTAGGTGTGAGTGTGAGAGTGGATGGTTGTTTGGTGTGAGTGAGACAGGTCCCTCTTGTAAATGAGTCCCCGTGACTCAACGAGGCTAGCCTGTATAAATAAAGGTTGAATGAATGAATGAATTTCCATTGCCTATCGGTCTTTTGCAGACACGTGACATTTTGCACTCCCGGTCGCCATTTTCCGGGGATACCCGTTCAGTTAAACAGAGGAAGTCTACCTCGTAAGGATCAATGTTGTTAATTGAAGCTAACTTCACCATGTAACGTTCTCTGGCTTCAAGGTTGAGTTTCTCTCTATAAGGCTTCTGCTCATTTTTATATTTAGTTTGCATTTTGCTGATGTTATTGTTCTGTATCGCACTGTGTTTAACATGGACTTCCTCTGTTTAAATGAACGGGTATCCCCGGAAAATGGCGACCGTAAGTGCAAAAAGATATGAGCCGTGACGTCACGTGCAAAAGACCGATTGCTGTTGTCTTATTCTATTTTCATTGATTTATTGTTCCAGTTTATTCATCTTTTTATCCTGTTAAGCACCTTGGTCAATGCAAGGCATTGTTGGAAGGTGCTATACAAATAAAGTTTATTATTATTTATTATTATTAAACGAGCAGACCTCCTGATTCCAATTGTTGTCCCCCCAGGTGGGATACTGTGTGGGGACAAGGTTGATGCAGCTTTGTGAGGAAAATCACGTGCTGCTCTTCCATTGCTTGAGCGTTGCGTGTCCTTCATGAATAATAAAGGAGCAGCAGCAACGTGTGAACGTGGGGATGATCCTTTGTGACTGGCAGACTCAAGATAATTTGTTGATAAGGAGCCCAGTTTCCTTTCAAAATCAGGAGGAAAATTCTGGTTCAACTCCGATCCTTTTACACGCACAGTAACGTGATCACAGCCACTGCTTAGAGGGTGTGAAAAATGTGTCTGCCTTGGGGCATCCGACGTGCTCTCCTGTGGTGCGAACCTGTCACGTGGTCGTCTGGTTAGTGTATTAGCCGGCCCCTTGCTCATAATGGAGCGGGGGCTGGGACACGTGCCCTTTCCCACCTGTCTCCGCGAAAGGTGTAGGGTCTGTTCGCAGACGCCTCTGGGTCTGTCTTCTGGAGACAGGTCCAGAGGCACCCTGCTGGGGCTTATTGAATAGGCTGGCACCCCATGAGCCGTGAGGGAGGGGGATGTGCCCCCCCCTTTATGACGGCTGACAGGCCAGAGGCCCGTACTGTTGACGTTATTTTTTTTTCATTCATTCAACCTTTATTTAGTCAGGTAAATCTCATTGAGCCTCGAGGGCTCATTTACAAAAGCGACCTGCTACAAACTAAAGAATGATGAACAGCAATGGTAGAATTTCCTTAAACAAAAGAAAGAAAAAAAAGGAGAGAAATAGAAAGTGAAATGCAAAGTATCAAAACTAGCAAAACACCACAAGGTAGATGTACAAAATCAAAAACAGGAACATATCTGCAATGGTTTTTGCCAGGTTTCCAAAAGATTTTTAAAACCATAGGAGGTCAGGGCCGAGAGCTTCAAATCTTTTTGTAAGATATTCCAGGAAGCAGGAGCAGAATGGGGAGGGTTGTGTTTGTGTTTTTTTCAATAAAACAGGGATGTGCTGTTTTATGAGTTTTATTCGTGCTTACGTGCAACTTCATACATGATTTGATGTCACTCACAGCAGGGAGAACAGCGTTTGTGCATGCAACAGAGTAATCAGCCATTTGTACTTTGCTACAAATAAAGTCTGAACAAGGTGCGAACACTCCCGTTACCGCGTGGGCAGGAGGTCGTCTAAAATGTAAACGTGAGCCTGGTTCATCAGGCACGTTTTTGACGAGTGTCCCGGTTCGCCGAGGAGGCCCTATGCCTGCTCGCTTGGCGTGGGACAAACCTATTTTTAGTCCATGCGTGCTCGGAGCGAGGTTGGTTCGGCGGGGGTCTCTGCCGAGGCTCCTCCTCGTATGCTGTCCGCTTCTGCGGTGGCGCACGCGTCGTCGAGCGGTGCCGCGGCTGTGCAGGTCTGCTTCCAGCGGGCTCTCTGGGGGGGGGGAAACTCCGACGAGGGATGCCCACCCTGAGAGCTTCAGCCTGCCTGCGCCTTTGGTCCAGCTTGGTTTGGATTCGCTCCAAAGTCTGGCCAAAAAGTCCCTCCGCTTCTATCGAGTGGTGGAGAAAAGGCACCTTTTGTCCCTCTGGTAAATCCGTCAACGTCATCCACAGGTGGCGGAGCGCGATGACCACTTCCGCCATACCTCTGCCCTGAGCCACAGCAGCTGTACCCATCATACGGAGGACAAAGTCTGTAGCTCTGCGGGCTTCGTCCAGTAATTCGGCAGCAGCTTGCTTATCCGAGGTTTCCTGCAGTTGTCGGAGTTTTTCTGCGAGCTAAGCCTGTATCATCGCTGACGCGTTCATCGCGCGCGCCGCGAGTCCTTGAGCTCTGTAGCACTTCTCGAGAAGCAACGCCGAGGCTCTGCAAGCTTTGCTAGGGAGAGTCGGCTTTGTTCCTGATGATCTGGGAGCTAGGTGGGACGCTAGCGTGTCCTCAATCTGAGGTGCATTAGCTATTCCCACCTGATCCATGCCCTCCACGTCGAGGAATTGTGAGAGAGGGAGGAGCATGGGCGCTCGTGGCTGAGGCCAGGTGCGGGTCAGTTCCGTGAGGAAGTCTGGGAACACGGGCATCCTTTGCCTTGTTGCAGCCTGTTGTTTTGAATAAAAATAGTTCCCCGCCAGCCTCGTGACCTGTTGGCGAGGTGGGGGTTCCGGCCAGGGGATGTTCAACGCGTCCGCCGCTCTGTGGCACAGGTCGAACCTGATGGAGAAGTCCGTTTCAGGGAGCGTAGGTAGCGGGGTCCTGGGGAGGTCCTCTCCCGGATCCTCGATCTCGAGTTCTGGTTCCTCCGTTGAAAATTTGCCCTAGGCTGAGATGGAGATCTCGTCTTCATTCATCATGCCTCTGATGTCGAACTCGACTGTTAGGTCCACCATGGGAACAAGCGGGTCAGGGTTGTCGCCCCATTCGACGTGCGTGCTGTCGTGTAGAGCCATGTGTTCGAGCTCTGGGGTCAGAGTGAGGGTCTCCGTGGTGTCTGGGTCCTGTGGACCAGCTGAGCTTCCCATGGCCTTAGCCACGAGGTCCACGCGCTGCCGTAGCACCGCGTCCATCATCTGGCTGCAGTGTGGGCAAGAGTCGGGCGCGTCCAGAGCTTGTCTTGCATGAAATATACCCAGGCAGACTGGACAGGCCTCATGGGTGTCCGTCGCTGCGAGGGAAAATCCACAGCCGCTGGGACAGACGCGCGAGGTTGGGCTCGCCGTCCCGCTGGCTTTCCTTTGAAGTTTTGTCTTCCGCTTTCCCTTCTCCAGAGGCATGTCTGAGATAAGGCGAGCAAGACCTTCCAGAATCCTTTTTCTTCTTTGTTCGAGTGTCTCCTTCGTCGTGTCGCTTTCGCTGGCAAGCCCGCTAAGTATGATTAGCCGGGGTAGCGGTTGTGGCGTAGTTATAACGCCGTTGAGCGAAGCAATCTGTGGAGAGAGGAGAGAAGAAAACTTCGAGGTTATAGAAATGTGCTGGGCTAGCTTTCGCTAGTCCAGCAGTACGCAGGGAAAAATTCTCTGTGCGCTCTGTGCAGGGAGCGAGCTCACCTCAAGTTGAGCGATGGAGCAGCAGAGAAGTCCCGCGAAGAGAGGTAGTTCAGGTTTTTGCGAGGTGAAGGGCAAAAAAGAGGAAGATGGAGGGGCGTCAGTCGCCTAAGTACCTAAAGGGCGGTACCTCTGGCGCGGGGTGACGCCCCCTGCCGTAAAAGGTGTGAATGTATTCCTTCAGGTAATCGCGCGGGGGCGCAATTCCCATAGCAAGTATGTTGCACCGAGACCGAACTGAAAGGGAACTGTATTCGCCAATTGTTCATTAGCACACATGACATGTTGAAAAGCTTAAAGGAAGTGTTCATCAAACATTTGCCACAAAACAGGAAATCACAAAAAACTCCTGTCTGGAAAAGCTGATTTTGTCCAAACTGGTAAGGCTTGCAGCTGGACTCAGACGGATATGGATGGAAGGTGATTTTGAAGATTTGGCATATTCGCACCCTGGTGGACGTGTGCGGGAATGGAATCAGAGTCAGAGTCAGAGAGTCTTTATTGTCATTTGCACCGCATGTGGTACATGAGATGAAAACGAGATTATGTACACGAGGTCCCAGTTACATCCAACAACAAATGAAAGAGAAAAACAGTAATAACATCGAGAACTAACTAAGAAAAACATCAACTAGTAATACACTAAGCCTAATATAGTGGGAATAAACAGCAGCACGAACATGAGTTTGTATGAGCAGATGGTCACAGATGGTCACAGATGAACACAGCAACAAGAAAACATATCAGCATCACCATGATGTGATATTTTGCAGTGTTTATTTTAATTTTATTTTTATTTATTCATGAGTCTAACAGCCTCAGGGTAGAAGCTGTTCCTCAGTCTAGTGGTTCTACACTTGATGCTCCTCAACCTCCGTCCTGAGGGGAGTGGGGCAAAGAGTGAGTGTGCTGGATGAGTGAGGTCTTTCATGATACAGGTGGCTCTTTTCCACCCCAATGAGAGCGTTCACGATTGCGACTGGAAGGCGTTGCTGGAGCTCCAGCTGTCACAGTTGATTTAGAAGATTTGGCAAATGAGCACCCTGGTGAACGAGTGTTGGATTGGCACGAGAGCATTCGCAATGGCGATTAGGTGGACTAGCTGGAGCTCACGCGGTCGCTGCAAGGCCTGAACAGCGCTTTGCTGCGAGGGCCTCAATGCTGCTTGCAGCTTTAATTTCGTTTTACTGTGTTCATTAGTCCTCATCTGCTCATACAGACTCATGTTTGTGCTGCTGTTGTTTTGGCACATAGTTTTTGTACCATTAGTGTATTCTTAGTTTAGTGAATGTAGTATATTCTTAGTTCATGACTCCGATCTTACCGTTTTTCTTTACAATTTGTTTTTGTTTGATGTAACTGGGACCCTGCATATGTAGTTTTGTCCCACCTCATGTATCACGTGACAATACATTTATCTGACTCTGACTTACAGTATATATACCTAGCACTTACTACAAAGTAGCCTACAAGTAGTAAGTGCTAGGTACATATCCTGTAAGTACTCTGTATGTTACCTAGTAGGTAACATACAGAGTACGACAGGATATGTACCTAGTACTTACCAGGTAACATCAGGGTACTTATGGGACTGAGTCATATCAGATTACTGTACAGTATTGTGAATCTTGGAAACGGACATGCTAAGAGTGAGGGTTGTGAAGAGTAAATTTTAATCCAGGCAGTGATCACAACTCCAGACTGGGCAGCTTGTTGTTTATAGTTTCTGAGCGCTGACTCAGCCAACCACTCGCTCCACAGCAAACAGGAAGTCATTCATCCCAAGCCAAGAGTGCCGCCAACTTTCTTTTTGCAGCTCTTAGATTGTCTTTGTTCTTTTGTGACCCATGAGACAATGATGATTTTAGAATTAAATTAATTTTGGGAATCTGAACCCAGGTCACTTATGCAAGAGATGACAAAATTCCAGTTCTGTCACGTGGTTCAGACAGAAACAAAACTTTGTAAAAACATAATCCTCTTTAGTCACTTAACACATTTTTTTATGTTAAATGTGGATCACAACCAATGAATCCATCATCAGATAAACATCAATCATTGGTTTATTTCTACATTAAAAAATACGTATTTTCTTTTATTTTTATACAAGAATGCATTAAATAAGTTTTTGTTAAACAATTTAAAAAAAAAATACAAATTTTCTATGGTATTTTTAAAGGCAAGTGTAAGAAAGGGCAATAATCATTCCATGCAAGCTAAAAAGAGTACTGCGGACCTTTATTAGGACAGAAACAGATCAGTAGAAACAGTGGACACCTGATGAGATCAACATAAATACAATTACATTTTAAAAATATTTGCAAGTGTCAAAAAGAAAAAAAAAAGCAGGGTATTTACCACATCGGGCTTTTAAAAAACGCTACTTTATAATTTCCTGCTGTACAAAAAGAAAGGATAAACATTGTTTTATTATTTGTTTGAAAAGACCACTCAAAAAGTGCATCAAAAATGTTCCATCTGTTTTTTTTCAAATGTCACAGCTTGGCATTTGATAAAACATTGCTTCAGTCAGGCTTTAAAATTAAGTTACAACAAACATGATCACAAACAAATGGCAACTACGGTAGGAATAAAACAAATGAAGCTAAACATGTCCTAAATGTAGCTCAGTAGTTTTTATGTACACTTTATACTCAAACAGTGTGGTAATGGTCACAGAACTGGACTTGCAGGTGAAAATGTATGCACTGAAGTAATAAAAAGTTGAAAATCCTCTGTTTGATGAAATTGCAATGCAAACGGCAAATACTGTATATTTTAATTCTGTAGCAAATATTCTGCAGAGCGACATCTGAAACATTTCAAACGTCAGGCAAATCAACATGTCAGTCCATAACACTTTGAGCTTTATTGTGCAAAATACAATGACTGTGTTACTTGCAATGGCACAAGTCTCCACCACAAGGCAGCTTAACGTTTCAATCTCAAGATTCCCTTATCATTTACCTTTTCCCTGCACAT
Source organism: Garcialebias charrua (assembly GCA_038048925.1). Classification (NCBI taxonomy): domain Eukaryota; kingdom Metazoa; phylum Chordata; class Actinopteri; order Cyprinodontiformes; family Rivulidae; genus Garcialebias; species Garcialebias charrua. The sequence goes on from JBBPBX010000376.1 coordinate 114,287, forward strand.
GAAACAAAAACAACTGCATTGAAAATACTTTGTTTGAACTTTTAATTTTCATTTTCTAAAAAAAGACTAAAGATAAATGTATCAGGGATAGAAATAAAAGAAAAATATATGTCAGTAAGATTAAATAAAAATATTAACAGTTATTTTACAATCTAGCCATTTACCTAATTACCAGTGGTACTAATCAGTACAGTTGCTGTGTATTTATTTATAAAATAGTTGCACACAATTGCTTAAAATAATGTTTTTCATTTGGTAAAATTCTAAAGTTTAATTTGCATTCAATGGCCCTCATGCACGAAAATGTTCTTATTCTAATCCTAAATTCCTCCTACTCTTGTTCGTACGAAGCGTTCGTACGAACATGCCACGTCAGAACCAACAAACTCTTCTATCCACAGGAAAAGCGTGTAAACGGGCTGCTTAAAGGTGATGAATTCCACCTGTTCTACTCACCTGCGCGTGCTCGCGTGAAGCTAATTTACATAATTTCCACCCCTCAAAACACCATATAAGGCCACGCTTCCTGCCTTCTGACAGCAGGAAGTGTCCATTCATTCAAACTCATGAAGTAAAATGAGGAACTTCACGCGTTCGGAGATCTGCTCTCAGTCGCGCTGTGGCTACCCCCCCCACCCCCTGCAGGTGTCGGATGGTCAAATATCTTTAATGTTAGTGTAAAGTTTGTAAACAACTGTGTAGTTTCACTTATTCAGAAGAGCTGTGGCGCACCGCTGCCCCCCCCCCCCCGCAAGTGTCGGATGGTCAAATATCTCTAATTTTAGTGTACTGTGTTACATTATAGTTTCACTTATTCAGAAGAGCTGTGGCGCACCGCTACCCCCCCACCCCCCGCAAGTGTCGGATGTGTTTTTCAACAGAAGCATTTTAAAATGTCTCTAAACTACAGTTAACTTCATATTAATATTGTAGTGCATGCTGTGTGTCCCGTGGGTCGTACAGTATCAGATATCAAGAATAAATGGTTTGATCTGTAAATGGCTTCAAACGTCTCGCCGCAGCACGGACAGGAAGAGATCAGTCTGCGAGATGATGGACAATACTGTAAATGCCACGCTGCAAGACGCGTGCCAACATGTTTTGCAGCACAAATGATGCGCGCACCAGCTGGTCAGCGCGCAACCACCACATTCTGCAGGTTATATTTCGAATCAGATATAATAATCTATTGCTCCGATGGTGTTTGGCACAAGATCAGTCTTAATTCGTACTTGTTCTGCGGCGGTGTATGGGGATTTTATGTACCTGGGTGTTAATATGAGGAGCGGCTTTGATGCGGAGCGCACGACTCACTGAAGCCTGCGCGACACACCAGACAAATTAAACTTAAAATTATAATTCTAATTCAAACAGAATAACCTATTGTCAAGAATAATTATGGTGCGTGATTTTTTTAAACTCTAAATATTTTCTAAATAACGACATATGAAGTTATTCGTGGAGAAGATCCGTCTGGATGACAGCAGACTGACGCTCCTAAATTATACGACAGCTCCGGACCACTCGTAAATTCTGTTCGTATCTGAATAAATTCGTAGGATACGAAAACATTGTTGGATGACACAAATGATCCTTAATCACTCGTACGAACAGGATAAGCACATATCTGTGCGTACGAACGGTTTGTGCATGAGGCCCAATGCTCTTACATTTTGATCACAATGAATACAGCTGCGTTGTCTGGAACCACCAAGACCAAGAACATTAAAACTCAAACTCTTCAGTACAGTACGTCCATTAAAAAAAACGTTTCAAGCCCATTAGTTTGAGCTTGGTCATATTACGGTATGTTATAGCCTTACTAAAATTTGTTCAGCTCATACTACAGTACCATAACTTTGTCAGAGTTTTCTTATACAATGCTGATTAAAAACGTCACACCTGGCACTGAAATAAATACTAACCTCTGATTATTTTGTCGGTGTTTCTTCATAAAATCAATCGGCTGAACAGCAGCCACAAAAACAAGCTGCTGTTCTTTCAACCAGAAATATATATAACAAGTGAAGAAATATACAGTTGAGTTGACTCAAAAAAAAAGTTTTTTTCGTCAAACGACAAGAAACAACAATAAAACACTATTCCAGCAGGGACTTCAATTTGTCGAGTCAAAAAAAGGATGAAGTTAAGAAGGGTAGAGAGTCATTTTCACCCCAAGAGGGCACCAAGCTCAGGCTGTGCAGGCCCTGTCCTTCTCAGCAAGAATGTTACCCCCAAATTTGAGTTTTTTTCTTCTCTTGACACAGTGGTGGGGAAAATTTGTTTCACCATTAACGCTCACCCCTTGAACCTCCATTTCACTGCGATGATCTCACTGTCCAGCCCAACTTTCTTCCACTGGGAATCAAGATCATTAAAATACTTCTTGAGGCTAAGAATAGATTGTTATGACCTCTCGACCTCCTCCACGAACCAACAGGACACGATCTAGGCCTTCCATCAAAACCTCCAGAAACTCCATGTCTGAGAGACGTAGGGTTAAGGTTTGTCAAGTCTTCAGAGTTGGTTTAGCAAAACCTCCACTTTGGCTGAGACAAAACTTTTTTCCAGTTACTTCTGAATCTACGTTGTGAAATTAATCATGCAAACTTTACCAAACATTCAATCTATTAAACATTCACTTCCTCATGTTCTGTGTCCACTTAAACCTGTGCAGGGTAACAAGGAGCTGATGGTTGGTGTAACACTTGGGAAAAAAAAATACATTTCATAAAAGCATCTGTACATTTGAAATCTGGTCATGAATAGCAGCAGTCAGGTGAAAACAGGTGAAAACACTGGTATTCATGGAAAACTGGTGCCAGTCTCTAGTACAAAGTACTTGGACATTTGGAGAGTGATGGGTACACCCTGGTCAGGTCACCAGTCCACCTCAGGGCCAACACTGTGATGCACATATAGACAACACAGCACTCACATGACATCATGCATGTTTTTGGAGTGTAGGAGAAGAAACAAAATACCCAGGGAAAATTAACACTGTGCAATCTAGGTGTGATTGGAAGAACCAGCCACTTTGATCTGAACCCAAGAAGTGTTACTAAACATCTGTGCTATCTGTACTAGTTTGTCCAAACACCAGGTCAAATGGGAATGAACACAATAACTACCGGTATTCAAACATAATCACTGTACAGAACAGTGTCAAACACCTACATAACCAAAATTATTACTTCTTCTCCATTCTTCAGACATTTTCTCACCCTCAAATATACCATTGAATATTTGAGTCAAAAACCTCACTGCCATCTCTCCAAGACATTTCCAAACCTCCACTGGTATGTCACCAGGTCCTACTGCCTTCCCCTTCTTTATTCTTTTTAGAGCTTTCCGGACTTCACCCTCACTAATCTTTCCCACTTCCTGGTCCACAGTTCCATGGACCTTTACTCTTCTTTCTCTTTCATTCTCTTGATTTATTAGCTCCTCAAACTACTCCTTCCATCTTCTCGCCACACTCCCCTCGCTTGTTAGAGCATTACCACCTACCTTTAATAACCCTAACCTGCTGCACATCCTTTTCAGCCCGATCCCTCTGTCTTGCCAATCGGTACAAGTCCTTCGCGCCCTCTTTAGTGTCCAGCCTCCCATACAACTCATCATACGCCTTCTGTTTTGCCTTAGCTCTACATTGCATCTCCTTATTTTCTTGTTTCCTCTCTTCAGTCCTCTCACTGTCATATTTCTTCTTGGCTAATCTCTTTCTTTGAATAGCTTCTTTCATGTGACTGTTCCACCACCAGGTTTCCTTATCATCCATTCTGTCCAGATGACACACCAAGTACCTTCCTACCTGTCTCTCTAGTTGATGTAGTAATAATAATAATAATAATAATAATAATGAATTAAATTTATAATGCACTTTTCATTAATAAAAATCTCAAAGTGCTACATTAGCCCAGTCCTCTGGAAACTCTTTCTTACCACTCAGAGCCTTTAACAGCTCCTCTCTCAACTCCTCACAATATTCTTCCTTCCTCAGTCCACCATTTGGTATTTTTCTCTGATTTTACTCATTGTATGGCGGAAGACACATCATCACTCTGTCAATTTTACAGTCTATTCTTCACTCACCTGTCAGGCTGAGAATCGAGCAAGTACTCTATTATCAAATATTGCAAAACCTTGTTATAGTGGGTTATCAAACTGTTCCTATAAGTAAATGTAATAGCACAACTGTGGGTTTAGCTAAAAGCAAATAAATAGAAAGAAGTGCAAAACAACTGTGTCTGTGCACTATGAACACACAAAAGTAACATCCATAGCAAAGCTTTTACAGTCCTTTTATGCTACGTAAATGTCCCATTAGCTGTATCTCAAATTAACTCATTAACTACGGTAATACTGATACTCCAGACACATCGTAAGAAAGTAACTTTTTTGCACGTACTGTATACTATTTATTGTGCTACAATTAGCAAGTTTTCACCAAATTACTAAAAATTTAATAAGCTAAATTAAAATGAGCTTTAGATTACGTTGAAAAAAGGATACAGTTCTCATCTCCTTTTTTGTTCTTGGGTGGACCTGGCATGTTGAGCAGGACCAGCTGGGAACTTTTAGATTTCTTCACCACCACTTCATTTAGCTTCACAGCTGTGTGCATCCGCCGTACATTAGACTGGCTGCTGCATTAAAACAAAAGCAATGATAACAGGAGTGTTGATTAAATAAATACAACAATACATTTAACTGTGGAAAAAAGTCACTTGTTATATAAAGTTTATTATTATTTAATTGTTTGTATAAAGCACTATATAAAACAATAAATGTGACAATCTTGCATGCAAATACCGATCCGTGGAAGGATGTTGTATAATTGCACAATTAATTTTCTTTTTACTTATATTGTTGGACATCATGCACCCTAATAACATGGAAACTAAATTATACTAAGAAGCCAACCAACAACTTTCAAAGACATCAACATGCAAAAAGACTTTCGATACATGCACCCAAAGAGTGAAAGACAGAGCAACTTACAGGTTCTCCCACTCACTGGAGGAATAGAAGAAAAACAAAAGGAACAATCAACATTATAGAAAAAAAATCTGAGTTGTTAATATTACAGGGCAGAGAAAATAATTTACAAAATTTTACAAGTTATTGGAAATATGTCTAACATAGCATAACTCTTTACAAAGAGAATAGTGTAACTTCAATTTTGTGTGTGTGTTAAAAACTTGTAGCTCGCACTACTCCCCTTGGGCAGTGCCACTTCATTTCAAACTACTGTATTCCTCTATGAGACTTTGAGGGTTCACCTCAGCATCTTAGCTGTTCCAAATACTGCACTCTACTGGGCAGAGATTTCTGAGGTTGTCCTCAGTCCTCCAGTTTGGGGGGTCTAAGCATCAAGTGCTCCAAGTGACCACTGGGACTACTGACGCTTTGACTCTCCACAATTTCTCTTTCCTCTTTCAGCCCTTGATATTTCTTGAGCTTCTCGTGCCCTTTCTTCCTGATGTTTCAGTCACTTGCGATTGCTACATCTATCACCACTGCCTTCTTCACCTGCTTACTGACCACCACAATGTCTGGTGGGTTGGCCATCACCTGTTTGTTGGTCTGGGTATTGAAATCCCACAGGATCTTAGCCCTTCCGTTCTCCACCACTCTTGGTGTTGTCTCCCTCTTTGACTCAAAGACCTCCAGTCCATACTCAGTCCAGATGTTCCTGTATATTATTCCAACCACTTGGTTATGGCGCTCCATGTATGCTTTGCCTGTCTGGATCTTACACCCTGCTATTGTGTGTTGGACTGTCTCAGGGGCATCTTTGCACAGCCTGCATCTTGGGTCTTATCTGGTGTGGTCGACACCGACCTCTATTGCTCTTATGCTGAGGTCCTGTTCTTGTGCTGCCATCTTGTGCCTCTGTGCTGTCCTTCAGTCCAGCCCCTTCTAGCCACTGGTAGGATTGGTTGATATCAGCCACTTCCTCAATCTGCCAGTGGTACATGTGGGGCAGGACCTTATCTTTTCATGATGGGCCCTCTAGTTTCACCTCTTCCACATTGGGTTTCTGCTGCTGCCTGAGACATTCTCTCATCAGTTCATCATTGGAGTTATAGTTTATAGTATAGTATAGGTTATAGTAGTTTCATCCTGTGTAGTGTCTCAGACGGTCATTGGACCTTTGCCTCCCTCTTCCTAGTGTATAGACTCAGGGTGCTTGGGGTGAAACCCTTGGTGCATTGTGAGGAGCCGTCGAGTCTTGATGTCAGTGACTTCTACGTCCTCCTTTGGACAGGCTATTATACAAGTTAGGTATCAGATGACTGGCACAGCCTGTTGATGGCTTAGACATTGTTCTTGCCACTCAGTTGGCTCTTAAGGAGCCAGCTGAATATAAGTGTGTATGTGCACGTGTGTATGTATGTTTTATTTATTATGCAAAATATTGTTTCAGTTCAAATTGTAAATGGCATCGTTACGAGGCTATTCAGAGCTGGTGTTAAATATCCAGCGGGGTTGATTCACACAATGAGCTGTCAGTTATAACAGCTGTATGTTATCAGTAAATTAAACACACAGGCGGGAGTAGCATGGAGAAATTCCCTTTTGACAGGAAGAAACTTCCAGCAGAGCCAAGCTTTGGATAGATATCTATCCATCTGCCTGGCTGGAAAAAAAATGCTTTAGTGCATATCGAGGCCATTCAGACTTGTATGTTGCACTAAATGCAATTAATTATACTGAAGAACCAGGTCTGTACAGGGCTCATGGTGTTTCTTTATCTACTTACGGTTTCATATTAAACAAGTCCTTTACTGCCATGCCTTCTCTCTGTTTGTTCCTTTCATTCAGCAGCTTGTCTTTTGTCCACGTCATGTGGACCTGATCTGGTGTGGTTCCTGCTGCTTTGTCGTTCATTGAGAAATGAGACGCTGTGTTCCGGTCATGAATCAACTGGGCCTATATAAATGACAGGCCAGGGTAGCTTACATATTAGAAATGACAATACAATACATCAGAGAATTAGACGGTTTGCATTATTGTTTTACATAATGGAAAGGTGAAAATATAATGAAAAACAAAAGGGAAAATGTATGGATGGTGCCTGAGAGAAGTCAAGTTTATAAAAAGTGAAATAACATGCAGGACCATAGCTCATTTTCTTTTAAAGATTCACGTGTACATTAGATTATACAACACTGTTTTGTTGATATCCAGAAAAACAAATGCACAAAAATCCCCAAAATTACTCCTCAAGGAACTAAACGTCTGTGATGCTCTGAATCGGAGCTCATGGCCCAATCACAGAGCAGAATCATGGGAATAGCTGAAAAGTCAGAAAAAGCAAAACAGAGCAGGAGGAGCTGACTTTATGGGGAGTGTTTGTCTTGCTGGAGTTAGTTACACATCGTGCTATATTAATAAGATTTGAATCTTCAAACTGTATGTTTATTAAATTATAGCACTTAGACAACCATTGGGATCAAGTGAGTACTTCAGTAGGTAAACAGTGATGGTCATACCTCTCTTTCCCTCTCAGTGCGAGACAGGTGCATCTGTTTCAGCATTTGAGATCTCTGCTCCATCACCAGCGTCTTCTCATAAGTAAACGCTGAGATATCACTGTCATGCTACAGGAAAGAACAGAAAATATTACAATTGTTCTGTTATTGTGATAAGACACAGTAAACTTGGATAAAACTTTAAGCAATAAACAACTTAGAAGATAATAAATCTCACCATCTCCACCACCTCCACCTTTGCATCAAGACGCAGCTGGTAGACAAACATCTGGAGGTCTTTTTTCATCTGGATGGAGTTGTCATCCATCTGGGCCACTGTGAAGATTCGCATCTTGCACTTCCTCCACACCTATAAAAACTTGAGTCAGCAGCAGGCATTGTGCGCAGCATCTTGTCTATCTGTCATCTGGTACAGTATTATTAAGATTTACAGATGTACTACCAATGCTCAGTTCTTTAAGAAGGATAATGGCAAACAATTTTAAACATTGAAGTTTATTTATTTTTATCGGGCGTGGGAGGAGTTCGGAGAGGCCATGGAGAATGATTTCCGTACGGCTTTGAGGCAATTCTGGTCCACCATCCGGCGTCACGGGGGCGGAGAAAGCGGTACGCGACCAACACCATTTATGGTGGGGATGGCGTGCTGTTGACCTCAACTCGGGATGTTGTGAGTCGGTGGGCGGAATACTTCGAAGACCTCCTCAATCCTACTGGCACGTCTTCCACTGAGGAAGCGGAGCCTGGGGACTTTGGGTCGGGCTCTCCAATCTCTGGTGCTGAGGTCACCGAGGTGGTTAAAAAGCTCCGCGGTGGCAAGGCTCCGGGGGTGGATGAGATTCGCCCGGAGTTCCTTAGGGCTCTGGATGTTGTGGGGTTGTGTTGGCTTACGCGACTCTGCAATATCGCGTGGACATCGGGGGCAGTTCCCTTGGATTGGCAGACTGGGGTGGTGGTTCCCCTATTCAAAAAGGGGGACCGTAGGGTGTGTTCCAACTATAGGGGGATCACACTCTTAAGCCTCCCTGGTAAGGTCTATTCAGGGGTTCTGGAGAGGAGGGTCCGTCGGATAGTCGAACCTCGGATTCAGGAGGAGCAGTGTGGTTTTCGTCCTGGTCGTGGAACACTGGACCAGCTCTACACCCTCAACAGGGTCCTGGAGGGTGCGTGGGAGTTTGCCCAACCAGTTTACATGTGCTTTGTGGACTTGGAGAAGGCATTCGACCGCGTCCCTCGGGGGGTTCTGTGGGGGGTACTCCGGGAGTATGGGGTACCAGGCCCATTGATATGGGCTGTTAGGTCCCTGTACGACCGGTGTCAGAGCTTGGTCCGCATTGCCGGCAGTAAGTCAGGCTCGTTTCCGGTGAGAGTTGGACTCCGCCAAGGTTGCCCTTTGTCACCGATTCTGTTCATAACTTTTATGGACAGAATTTCTAGGCGCAGCCAAGGTGTTGAGAGGATCCGTTTTGGTGACCTTAGAATCGCTTCTCTGTTTTTTGCAGATGATGTGGTCCTATTGGCTTCATCAGATCGTGATCTACAGCTTTCACTGGAGCGGTTTGCAGCCGAGTGTGATGCGGCCGGGATGAGGATCAGTTCCTCCAAATCCGAGGCCATGGTCTTGAGCCGGAAAAGGGTAGCATGCCCTCTCCGGGTCGGGGAGGAGGTCCTGCCCCAAGTGGAGGAGTTTAAGTATCTCGGGGTCTTGTTCACGAATGAGGGAAAACTGGAGCGTGAGATCGATAGGCGGATAGGTGCAGCGTCCGCAGTGAAGCGGGCGCTGTACCGGTCTGTCGTGGTGAAGAGAGAGCTGAGTCGAAAGGCAAAGCTCTCAATTTACCGATCGATCTACGTTCCCACCCTCATCTATGGTCATGAGCTTTGGGTTATGACCGAAAGAACAAGATCTCGGATACAAGCGGCTGAAATGAGTTTTCTCCGCAGGGTGGCTGGACTCTCCCTTAGAGATAGGGTGAGAAGCTCAGTCATCCGGGAGGGACTCGGAGTAGAGCCGCTGCTTCTCCACATCGAGAGGAGCCAGTTGAGGTGGCTCGGGCATCTGGTTAGGATGCCTCCTGGACGCCTCCCTGGTGAGGTGTTCCGGGCATGTCCCACCGGGAGGAGACCCAGAGGAAGACCCAGGATACGCTGGAGGGACTATGTTTCTCGGCTGGCCTGGGAACGCCTTGGGATTCCCCCAGAGGAGCTGCTCCAAGTGGCTGGGGAGAGGGAAGTCTGGGCCTCCCTACTTAGGCTGCTACCCCCGCGACCCGACCCCGGATAAGCGGAAGAGAATGGATGGATGGAAGTTTATTTATTAAAGCTTTAAGAGAGCTCTCATTTGAAACATGAGCCAAACACACACCTTGTGCTGAATGAGTAAAAAGGGCAGTAGCATGAGCAGTCCACCGTCGTGTACGATCCACCACACGTCGATTGTGCCATCTTTTATGCGCTCCAGGTTGTTGGGGAAATGGTCGATGTTCTTCGCAACAAGCAGAGCCTGATGTGCCGATGTCGTCTCTCTTACGGTTTCTGGAAAAGGAAAGAAAAAGAATCTGCGATTAAAAAAAAACAAACAAACTGGAATATCCCTTTCTTTTTACCCTTGCAGAAATAAACCACTTCACAATTCTTTTGTGCCATTAAAATATTAAAAAATTGTCTTCAAAAAGTTTGAATGTTTACCATATTAACATGGAAGCTACTGATATGAGAAAAAAGTGTTACCTTTTAAAAATTAGGTAATAGTGCGCAAAAGTTCTGTATTTAAAAGTGTTGCATATTACACAGGACATACAAAAGCTCAGCAAATTGAAAAAGCATTAATCAATTAATTATTTCAATAATCACGTTTTAAACTCTGATGGATTTGACCTCAGAGTTTGTACTCCTCCCACGTGACACTCCTGTGTGGTTTACCTATGAAGTTCCTCCTTGCAGAAGTATCCTGGGCCTGTCTCCAGCCTGCTGGCCAGGCCATCAGAACAGTGTTGTGCTTCATCCCTCCCAGTCCTGCAGCCTGGATCAGTATGGAGAAACCGTCTCGCAGGCTGGAAGACACTATCACATGCGAGAAACCTTTGATCCGCTCTGCAGCCAAGGCTGCTTTCAAGCTCTGAAGGAAGAAGAACAACAAAAAAGATGTGATATTTTGAAATGAAAATGCCCACTAATCTTTTTTAACGTTATGTATAACAGGTTGCTGCAAACACACAGAGGTAACTAAGCCTGTACAAAGTACCACAGGTGAAAAATTGGAAGCTTAATCCATTCCTGTTTAGCTATCATTGTGTGCAAAGGGTTGATGACTCAGCTCTGTGACTACCTCTCCAACAATATCACCTTTCCACCCTCAAAGAATTCTACAACAAACCGGGTCTAAAGCATGAGAAGGTTTCTGGTACGGCTACTGTGCAGAGAGACACAAGTCTCATTTGAAACAGCTAATGCACATGCAGCAAAGAAACGGACAAACCTTCTCTCCAGTCTTGGCGTCGTCCTTGCGACTCATGTACGTGCCCTCCAGGACAGAGGAGACTATGGTCAGTCCCTTTCCTGCTTTGAGCTGCGAGGTGAAGGTCAGGAGACGAGGATGCGTCACCTCAAGCTTCGAGTCCAGCTTGCACAACACCAACAGCTGTGGTCTGAAGGGAAACAGAAACACGTAAGGTGCACACAAGTTTAAAAAAATACAACCATATGTTTTATTTCTTGTGCTTGAATAACACAGCAGGCACAGATTTTTTTGTTGTTCCAGTGTTGAACGGTCGCTGCACAGTCACCTCCAGTTTTTGGTGTGGAGTGGTACTTCTTCCAGTCGGACGAGAGCGTAGCGAGCTGCGTTTAAGGACAGACCTCTAATCCCGTCGCCCCATTCCTTCTCTGCCCTGCATCACAAAGGCCCAAAGAGGAAAAAAATCATTTCTGTCCCCAAACGCAAGAAAGCCAAATGTAGCTCCAGTTTTTTATTGTCCCATCACTAACTAAAGAGTTTTAAGTCTGTGAGTAACTCATAGAACAAAGGCAAAATATTCACGGTTTTAAAACATTTACTTGTAAACAAAACAGAAACATCTAAGCAATAAAAAGCTAACGTCTTTTAAATTATCTCCCAAACCTCAATGTCTTTGATTATAAAATACAAAGTTAACAGGAATGACAAAATTATTTGCAACTTCAAACTTCCAAACTCACCCTCTGTATTCAATGTATTTATAGATACAACCAGCGATCACTACGGCAACCAGAGCATAATACCAGGAACAGATGAACATGAGCGAGAGACAGAGACTCATCCCTAAGAAAGACAAGGTCCTGAATTAAAAACAAACAAACAAACAAATACAAAAAAACACATGTTAAATCTACCTATGATGTTACTAAATTCATAATTTGCTGAGTTTGTTGAATTTGTTCTCACCAGTGGTAAAACTTAAAGCGAGGTCTCCAGTTGGGAGTTCGGAGCAAAGTCTGAACAGCACAGGCCAAGTTGACAAACAGGTAGCACATGAGAAAAAACCTAAACAGGCAACAACACAAACTGTGAAGAGATGCAAAGGTTTAGTTTGAGGAGTACAGCATTGAGCACGAGGACGCATACATGGAGAGAATGGGGGCCACATCATCCACAGAGGCGATGAGGATTCCTATCTCACAGATCCCAATTGTCAGAAGAAGAGCCCAGGTGGGCTCGCCGTTAGCCTTTCCATGGCCAAAGACCTGAGAAAGACAGAAAACAGAGGGAAAAAGATCTGATGCCATTCTTACATCACAACCTGCAGAGTTAAGGCCGCAGTATAGCTCTGCGTTTGGCCGAATGCCGCTCGACGGCGTTCGAACGCAGCGGCACAAGCCTTTGAACACGGGCGCGAACGCGCCAAGCTCAAATTTTACGACTGCGAGTGCAAGCGCGTTGTCTCACAATAAACTGCCCGGCGCCGGACTGTTTTGTATGTGACACAAATGTATTAAATTCCCCTTCTTCATCCCTGATCTGGACTTTTCTTTTGTTTTTTTGCCAAAAGTCAAGTGATCGCTTCCTCCTCCGCTGACTCCATGACTGAAATGATGAGGAAATGAATGAATTTGTCACGAGCGAATTAAACTCATGTCCAACGTGGCTGCGCGAGGTTCTGCAGATTTCCTGGTGTTCTGGACCAGCGCTCCCTGTTTTTATTTTATTTTTTAGAACTTTTTATTAACATATAAACACAGAACACCGCAGCGGCTGCAGCCAGAGCCAGCTGCCGGCTCGTGCCTTTTTTCCCCCACCCGACCTGTCAATCAATTCAGTAGGCGTGTCAGCAAATGACCAATCAGCGACCTCAATTTGTTCCGTAAGTAAACGCTCCGCCCTGCTGTTGCTCAAATGACATCAAGAATTTGGAGCGAAAACGCGAGCATTAACGCGAGAACGAACGCAGAGCTATACTGTGAACTGCCTGCGCACAGCACGCACGCGTAGAGCGGCGTTCGGCCGAACGCAGAGCTATACTGCGGCCTTTAAGCTTCTTTATGTTTATTTTCACTGACTGTTCTTAGGTAGACCCTTGTAGAGTTGTGGTACATTTAGAATGCTGAATACTTTAATTTGTGTGATCACAATGGTCTGTTTGTTTAATTGTAGCACCTTAATGTGAACTTGTGATGCGTCTGCTGTATCTATGTAACTACAGAAATATTGTGTTTTACATTAAATTGCAGTCATTTTGAAGATGCTGCCATGATCTTTAAAGGGCTTTTAGAAGTGAGCTCTATATGGAAATGAATATCTTACTTTTTGTAGATAGTGTTTTGTATTGCCCCAATTAAGAGAAACAGAACTGTTTCCCCACAGTCATTGCATTTCGTAGCTATGTTTACATGTGCAAAATTCTTTGACCGGATTGAAATGTATTCAGATTAAATAAGTCAAATGTATTGTTTACATGGGCACAATCCGTTCATGACGAGCATTTACATGCAGCGGGCTTTGATTCTGAACACAAGTACTGACATGTGCAGAGTGGTAAACTCTCCTTAAAAAACAAAAGAAGTAGTCCTACTTCCGTTTTAGTTCTGGGATGAACATAAACAAACCTGAACGCCCAAAATGGACCCGCAACAGGTTTTAAAGACAGTGGAGATGTTACTGCACTCCTTGACTGAGCTACAGGTAATACAGATAATTTTGAGCTCTTTCAAAGTTTCTATTAGAAATGTTGTGTCGTTCACTGACCAGTTTTGCTTCCCTGATATATTAACATCTAGCCAGGTGCAAATACATGAGGTAGACATGTATTGGACATGCGCAGACAGGTCAGTTTTTCACAATAGAAAAAAAAAGATCAGATTGAGTGTTTACATGCACACGTTCATATTATGAATCGGCATAAACCAGCCCACTCATTTGGATCACATATTCATTCGGATCAAGCTGAATCAGCTCAGAATAATCTGAATGGGGCATTTACAGTACATGATGCATTTTTATTCTGAATGGCTGTTTAATCTGATTATTATGTCCATGTAAACATAGCAAATGTTTTGTATAACACACCTGCAGGAAGTAACCCAAGTTGCACCAAAGTGCTACAGTTAGCTGCTACAGTTGCCATTTCAACTTGCAAATGAATAAAATATCATGTACAGTATTTTCTGGTGTATAGGTCGCACATGTGTATAGGTCGCATTGTCTAATTATCACCAACTTAGATTGGAAAAATCCCTAGATAGGTCGCACTGGTGTATAGGTCGCACCTACGTTTAGCTCTGCTGCAAATGTCTGCCACAGGAGCGCACAGCAAGGCTTTTAAGAAGATTAACACTTAAAAACAATTATTTGTTTGATAAAAATTATAGCAAATATATGTCTGAGCTGAACTTTTCCTTAATAAATGAACGTAATTGTGAAATGAGCTGGATTTAAAAATTTGTTTCGCCGAAAGTGATAACAAGCCATATATAGGTCGCACCTGAGTATAGGTCGCAGGCCTTGAAAAACCCATAAAAAGGTGCGACCTATACACCGGAAAATACGGTAAATGACCATGCAATGCTAAGCTAACAACATGGTAAAGACTTTAAAAAAGTGTTTACATGAATTGCCACAAGGTTTTTAGATTAGAATAGTTTTAAGATGGGGCTGTGGTAGCTTGAAGGTCAGTGCTGCGGTTTTAAAATCCTGCAGCTGCAGGTTCAAGCCCAGGTTAGGTTAGGAATGACGTGGAGTAAAAAAAACTGCCACACTTTCATGAAAGTCAAGTCATTGTAGCAACCCCTGCAGCCAAAAGAAATTTTGTGTGTTTTTTTTTTAAAGATGGCAGCAACTTACTTTGTTATGGGCCCCAAGCAGGGTAGCCATTTTCTCTTAAATCGTGTCCAAGCTTGTTCTTTTGGCTATTAAATCAAGCTTCATGTTCTACATATGCTTCAAAATAAAATGTATTGGTGCAGACAACTGTTCAACACAACAGACATGAAATGAATGGGAAAGGGTGCTTGACCTAAAAAAAAAAATCAAACAATTTATTGAAAACAATCTAAACAATATTTCAGTTACTAACTTGTAAGAATGGGATGATGCCATCCCGAGCGATGGCCTGCAGCAGACGGGGGGCACCAGTCAAGCTCTGCAGTCCCGCACCACAGCAAGAGAAAAAAGAGCCAATCACTATCACCAAAGGTGACGGCCAGGCCAGAATACCAATTACTGGATTCTTCTTTACTGAGTAACCAAACCTGGAATATATCCAATCAAAGAGACATTTTAAAGAGAGTGTTAAGTCTTTAAGTTATTCTTTTAACGAGACAAACAAAACCAAAAAATAAATATTACATGTATTATGTTATCCAAGTTTCACAACTCGCAATGAATAGAGTTAAGACATTTCTTACTTGTCTCTCATCACCACTCCTTCAATACAGGCTCCAAACAAAACCACAAAGGAGATATCTTGTTATGTAGTTAAGGTACAAACACCAGTAACTGATCTGTCACAGTTATAACCCTCAGAAATAAACTACTAATAAAACAAACAAACAGACAACCAGGGACTGGAGGATACAAATGAAAGATGTGGTGAGAATAGCCAGTATGGTTCCAATCGGGATGGATCTCTGGGCATCTCTAAGATCACCGGATCTGTTGGAGCCAGCCATGATGCCTGAAATAAGAGACACACATTCATATTTCTCTTTCAATTAAAGTGGATTGAAAGGCTGCTTTTTATTTAGCTGCTTTTTACTTCTTTTTTTCCATTCAACCTTTATTTATACAGGTTAGTCTCATTGAGCCTCGGAGACTCATTTACAAATCGAGAGACCTGATTTTAACAAAGAATGATGACAATAGTAGACAATCATAAAATAAAACATATAAATTGAGAAGAACAAATGAAAGAAAATTGTATTTAAAAAAAAAAGCTAGATTAAGGTGCTGTCGAAAACTAAAAAAACATGTCTGCTTTGGTTTTTGCCAGGAACTTGGCAGATGTTTGAAGCCACTTAGAGAGGACAAGGTCGAGAACTTCAGTTCATTTTGCAAGATATTCCAGGAAACAGGAGCTGAGTAGAAGGTCCTTTTGCCAAGTTCAGTCCTCACTGAGGGGACACTGCAGGTAATAATGTCCTGAGAGTGCACGCTGTAGCTGCACTCACACAGAGACATATAGGAGGAGATGTATGAAGGCAGCCGACCAAGAAGTGATTTAAAGACGAAAATGTACCAGTGGAAGAGTCTGTGTGAAGTTAATGATGTCCAGTTAACCAGTGAAAACAGGGTGCAATGATGGGTATGGTAGTTACAGTCAGTTATGAATCTTAGTGCACTGTGATAGACAGAATCCAACATCTGCAGGGAGCTTGTAGGAGCGTTCATGTAAATAATATCACTGTAGTCAGTGGAGGGAATGAAAGTTGCAGTTACAAGGTGTTTCTTAGCATTCAGAGTTAACAGGATCTATTTCTGATTTTAAAAAAATCAATTTAACTTTCAGTTTCTTCACCAAGTTTTCCACATGAAGCTTAAAAGAGAGATGCGTATCAACAAAGATACCCAAATATTTGTAGGAATCGACAAACTCAATAGAAAAACCATTCGAGGATAAAATCGAAGGAAGTTTGTTTAAGCTAATTTGGTGATTTACCTGTGACAGAGGGAAAGTAAATCCCCACCAACAATGTGAAGTAAGAGGTGATGTCATTGAGGACGTAGATCCAGTCTTTGTCACTGGATGGGACTGGAGCAGGTACAAAAGGCTGATTGTTCCTCTCTATGGCCAATCCAGCTTGACCGTAGTTGCTCCACAAGTTTTCTGATGGGAAAGCATAGAAAAATAACAATCAGATACAATCAAGTGATGATGAAAATGACAAAAACTGGTTAACTCAGAATTGTCTGTCCCAGAAAAAAGTTTTTTTTTAAAAACTACTGTACTTATAAATTATTCCCCTCTCAACAAGTTAACTGATATCCTTGACCTTCGTCTTCCTCACCATTTCTTTACTGTCAAGAATCTTGAAGTTCTTTTTTTTTTTTTTTTACAATTCTTTCAAATTTGAGAAGTGTCCACAGTTGTCAAAACCATTTTTTTTATCAGTTATGCCAAATTATCAAGGCTAAACCTTGCACTCCTCCAAAAGACCTCAAAATATTTGTACATGCTTCATCATCAGTACATTAGATTGTAATTTTCTATATTTTGCTTTGAACTATCAGTTCTACATCACCTGCATTTAGTCCAGAATGCTGCTGCATGTCTTTAAATATTTAAATTGGGCAGCTGTGGCTGAGTGGTTAGAACAGTCGTCCTCCAATGCAAGAATTGGGGGTTCGATTCCACCAGCAGTCACATGCCGAAGAGTCCCTGGGCAAGACACTGCACATGTCATTGCTTCTGATGTGTGTCCCATTGGTGTATGAATGTGATAAAGCTCTGATTGTTCTTTGTATAGATCTAGTAGAGTGTTGTATGAATGGGTAAATGAGGGTACAGATTGTGTTGTAAAGCACTTTGAGTATCTTGACAAGATAGAAAGATGTTATATAAGTAGAGTCCATTTATCATTTAAATAAGGAAGCCATGGCCAAAATTGCATGTAATTGGAGTTATGATAACAGGTTTCCTGTTTTTGGAAAAGTCTGGATCCTGGTTTATCAACGTACAAAGAAGAAAGCCACAGCTAATTTGGCCCACATCAGGCTACTGCCTATGTGATGGTTGGTCTGTGCTTTGAGGACTCAAAATCAGCTGATTTATGAGCTAAACCATAAGTTGGAAGTGATTTGAATCGCCGGCCACCTGCGGCTTTGGGACTCGTCAGCATGAAAACAACCTTGAAGAGACTCGTAAGCACGGACCAGTAGAATGCACCCTAATCTGGCAATTTCAGACATTGGAAGTATCAGTAAAGACTAGGGGTGTAACGGTACACATGGGTGTACCGAACCGTTTCGGTACGGCACGTTCGGTTCGGTCCATCTGTGTACCGTTTCGGTTATTTTTTTGCTCACTAAATTTCTTTAATGGGAGATTATGGGCTGCGGAACTAAAATTCCTAGGCGTTTTTCAGCACGGCGCTATTATCTTACAGCACACATAGCATTTAGCAACTTAGCATCTCGTAGCAGTCTGCTTTTGGGAACATTTTGCCTTTCTAGTGAAATGACGAGTGCAAATTCAAAGCTGTGTGTCAACGTTATTTCACGGAGATTGGATCTGCAGCAGACAATATGTCTAACTTGTTAACACGCTTGAAACGACGTCATCCAAACGTGAACGTCTCCTAGCAGCTTGCCTATCAGGTAATGCAGATCGGTTCAAAGCAATAACTCAAGCTGTAAGAGTTTTTCAAGCTCTGAATCTACGTCTCAATATTGTTGATGTGCCGGCTTTAAAGTTCTTGAGCCTCGCTACAACATCCATCATGTCAACACTTCAGTCAAAAAGTTCAAAACTTTATGAAAAAGCTAAAACTGATAGTCAACAAGCTCGAGCCGATTAAAGCCCTGATGATGATGAACGAGAGATTCAACCACCTCATAACAACTGTTCAAGAAGAGGTACTGTATTGTTATTTTATTATTATCTAATTAACTTTTTTAAATCAAAAATTATAATCTTATTACAGGTGGTCCCCGACTTACGAGCGCCCTGACCTACGAGCGTTCGACTTTACGAGATTATCATAATTAATAAAAATATGAAATTAAAAAAAAAAAAAATTATTTTTTTTTTTTTTTTGGGTTTAAATGTTCTTAATTTCATGTGTTGCAGCTGTGAATGTTTTAAATGGCTTTATATATACGTAAAGTATCATTATTATCATTTTTTTAAATAATTTCGTGCTTTTTTGAACACTGCCGAGACTGGAACTAATGAATGAACTGGTATTCCGGTACTGCTGAAACTGGAACTAATGAATGTAAAATGGCGGAGCCGCCATTTTACATTCATTACTTCCGGTCTCGGTCGGCACTCGGCAGTCGGCTTTTGGAGGACTGTTTCTCCCATAAGAGCATGCCTCATACGGATAAATTAACTGGAAACACTCCCTGAACTCTGTGAATGTCTCAGGACTGGAGCAGCAGCCGCGATCGCTCCGCCGAGCGCCGCGCGAGACCAGCAGCTCATGGTATGAGCTAAGCTAACATGCTAAACCGGACCCCACCAGAGCTGTTGCTTCGACAGCCGGCTTTGTGCGATCAGAGGTCCCTGGAGCTCGCCTCGATGTCGGACTGGAAGCCGAAGACATCGGGGGACAACGAGCTAACTTGGAATAACAAAGCCGACAGCATTTTTGGAGATGCAGATAAACCGGACTGCCCGGAGATGTCTCAGGCATGGAGAAGCTGCGGACTGGATTAGCAACGAGCTAACATTAGCCTCGTAGCTGCACCCTCGTAGCTCTCCGACAGCCGGCTTTGTGCGATCAGAGGTTCCTGGAGCTCGCCTCGATGTCGGACTGGAAGCCGAAGACATCGGGGGACAACGAGCTAACTTGGAATAACAAAGCCGACAGCATTTTTGGAGATGCAGATAAACCGGACTGCCCGGAGCTGCGGATTCGGGGGAGCTAATGCTAACAGATGCAGCTGATGGCGGCGCAAGCAGACGGCTTTCGGTAAGTTATTAAAACTTTTTCTGTATGAAGTTAGGATACTAACAGTCCTTTCTGTCTGGACTAGACAGTTGCACTGCACTTTGACTGCACATAGAGCGCGCGGAGGGGGGGGCGAGAGACGACGTGTCTGTCGTGTGAAAACAAAAGGCAGAGAAAAGCACTGTTGTACCGAAAAAACTGTACAGGTATGTGTTTATAGATGAATGTGTGGTGTAATGTGCTAGCTAACTGCTTGTAAATAAAGTGTTGTGCATGTTTAAGGATCAGCATGTACGCTTGTTCAGTCTCATGTTGATAAACGGGTGTGCGCTGCAGCGCTAGCGTCTTTTTTCTATTTGCGAGCAAAGTTCCGGTTTTACGAGATAGCCACTGCGGGCCGTTCCGATGTACGAATTTTCGGTTTACGAGCAACTCATAAGTACGGAACTCGCTCGTAAGTCGGGGACCACCTGTAACTTGTTTTTAACCTATTTGTGTTTTATTTCCAGTCTGTGACAGAGACAGCAGCTGAGTTTTCTTCCTCTTCAGGGAAATCCACCAGAGATCACCTGCAGCTAAGAAGTCTGTGATGACTGAACTCTGAACTTTTCCAGGGACAGGTGGGAGCAGGTCGAAGAAGAGGTTGTGAGTAATGAGGCCAAATACAGCCACACTGCTGCTACCGTTTGTTAGTGAGCAGTTTTCTCCACCCCTGGAGATATTCACTGTAACTAGATCTGTGCTTTTGGCAGAAAATAATAATAACAATAATAACAATAATAATAATAATAATAATAATAATAATGTCACACAATGTCATCACTGTATGTTTCAATACAATGGCGAAATTTGTCTCTGCATTTAACCCATCCACCACCAGGTGGTGCAGTGGGCAGCTATTGAAAGCGCCCGGGGGGCAATTGACAAGTTGGTCTTTTTGGGAAAAACTTAAAACTTGATTACCGTAGTTAGATTATAACAGGTCTGTTGCTGCTTATTGTTCTGGTTCTGACTGTTATTGTATTTATTAAGATTTTTATTATTGTTAGTATAGTTTATTTATTGTAAAGAGTTCCATAAAAAAAAACTGTAATTTCTCTCTTATGTTTTTCTATTGTTTATTGTTTAAGGAAATTCTACAATTGCTGTTCATCATTCTTTAGTTTGTAGCAGGTCGCTCTTGTAAATGAGTCCACGAGGCTCAATGAGATTTACCTGACTAAATAAAGGTTGAATGAATGAATTTAAAATATCATCCAAATGGGTCGCTTTTATTTATTTTTATACAAACGTATTGTTTACTTGGCATAATTTCAAAATATGTTTTGTAAGTCTTCATTTTGTTGGGGTTTTTTGTACCGAAAATTAACCAAACCGAGCCCTCCTTGAAACTAAACCGAACCGAAATGTGATTTTAGCGTATTGTTACACCCTAGTAAAGACTCAAGGCTGACAAGAAAAAATAGTAATAGTAGTCTGCCTGAATAAATCAACAATTGTGGTTAATCTGAATATGACTCCCCGGCTGGCCTAAAAACGGGCTGACTTATCAATTTCTCCAG
>JBBPBX010000377.1:0-11940 GCA_038048925.1 Garcialebias charrua
ACCAGTGAATTGAATTCCTCTTCTTCATCCCTGGTCTGGTTTAATGGTCTTATGTAGCACATACTTTTTTTTGTTTTTTATTTTAAAGCTAAGAGGCAAGAGATCTCTTCCTCCTCGTCCGTTGATGCCACGACTGAAATTGTGAGAGATTAAGGAATTTGTCACAAGAGATTTTTAGGCCATCTGTACGCTTGAGTATGAAGTCTCAGCCATCGATGGACAGTACGCGCGGAGTCTGCGTGGCTCACAGAGTACACTAAGTATGCCCGAGTATGTGGGGATAGGAGTTAGTTGAGGGAAAAAGGTGACCCAGTAGTTCCAGGGTAAAGAAAGTGAATGTCCGAACTGTGGATCCAAGCAGGAGGTAGGCAAGAGGTAGGAAGGTGTGGAGGCTGTTGAGGAGGTACACAACTCGAGGTCCACAGAGGAAAATCCAGAGGACAGGAGGACAATGGAGCTTTCACTGGAAGCACGAAGAAATATAAGGTACTTAGTTCATTGTACAAGAAAAAGGGCTAGAACACAACATTGGCAGGTAATGCTCCAGCACGGACTGGATGTCCTCTGCAACCCTCTATGCTCCTGTTGTTCATCAAGCCGATGATTGTCAGCTGCTGCTGGATGGTGCTCAGATGTGGCTGCAGGGAGCTGCAGAACAGAACTCCCACAATAAGTTGATCCAAAAGGTCTTTATAGATCAATAATGTTAAATTGCCAATTTTGTTTTGATTTCTTTTCTCTATTTACTGAACCCTGGATGGTTCAGTCTGTTTTCATGTTTCTGTTTAGCTTTCAGCTAAAAATATGTAAACAATCAACTTTCAAATAATTGTGATGAATTATTTAAGAACTGGAAGAATTTTTTTTTTTTAACTGATTCCCATCATAAATACTGTTAAGTCTGTAACCAAAGCTTGCATTTGAGCATTTCACGCTTTATTTCCTGTATTTAAAGTTCACTTTGGAGGAACGTGGGTTTGAATGCGACAATGCTTTGAGGGAAATTATGAACATCTGGGTCACTGGAGTTCTGAAAAACAAATAAAGACATACACAGCGGGTCTGCATCACACAGGGAGTGCAAAGAGGTCAGAGGAGAGTGTGTGTTGTTTGGGCAGAAGGTGTGTGTGTGTGTCTGCTCCATCAAGTAAGTGGAATGTGTTTGTGAGGACAGCGGTGTTTTGAACAGCGTGATGGTGTTGAAATGTTCAGACTGTAAAACAGTGGAAGGAGGCGAGTGGTCGTCACGTCACAAGATCTTACTGAATGAAATAAAAACAAGCCAAAAAAGGATGCAGCAGGAGGAAACATCTCAGGCTTATAGTGTAGACGTGATGTGTTTCATCCAAATGAAACAACTGATTCTTTGAGCACAAGCCACGTCATGATCCTACGTGCAAAAACTACTATCCTACTATGCAAAAACTCAGGACAGTGTTACACTTTTACTATTTTATGCTTATGTTTATTAAATGTTTAAGTGTTTTAGTGTTTAAATGGTTACTGTTGCACAGAGGGACTGAGAGAAACGCAATTTCAATCCTGTGTATGTCCTGTACATATTGCAGTTCTGACAATAAAGTTGACCTTGACTTGACTACGTCTACATGCTGAAAATCTGAGTGGCCTCACAGCTTCAGGTATCTACTTACATCTCATTTCAAGAGATTGGAAGTGCTTTGTAAAAAACAAAACATGAGGGCTAGCGGGGAGAGAAGGGCTCAAACTGACAAAGTTAAGTTAGAACTCAAAGTCAAAGTGAAAGTCAACTTTATTGTCAGATCTGCAATATGTACTGTACAGGACATACACCGAAATTGCGTTTCTCTCAGTCCCTCGGTGCAACAGTAAACATCTAAACATTGAAACACTGAAACATATAATAATAGACATAAGCATAAAATAGTAAAACTAACACTGTCCTGAGTTTTTGCATAGTGGTATAAGTGGATGAAGTACTGAATTAAAGATGAGAAATCAGTTTTGAAGTGGCTCCCAACGCTCACGCACTGACGTGTAAGCACCCAGCAGCCTCTGTATGTGCGTGTGTGTGTGTAAATAATACTTCTTATAAAATATGTTTAATTCAGTTGCTTTGTTGCATCCAGTGTGTTTTAAAATTTATCAAAGGAAAGTGGAAGACTTTGGGTTTAGTACTTCATTATGCATATCTCAGGGCTTTGTAGTGGTGTGTGTGCGTTCATTCCTCTGCTCTTAGCTGCAATGAAAAGATAAGGCTGAGTTAGACTTTCGCTTTGGTCCGCAGGCTGGAGCGCGCGCGCCGCGCGTGCACTGTGCCGCACGGCGAAATGCGTTCATAGTTTCGCCCCTGTGTTTATGGTTGACGCACGGCGGAGCATGGCAAAGTGCTGTTCTTTTACGGGCCAGCAGGTGGCAGTAGCCTCTACAACATGTGCATATGTTACAAGAAAGGGTGTAGAAGAAGAAATCTACCGTAGAAGAAGAACTGTTTGACGTCACAACACAAACAAAATGGCTTCCCGCTCGCTTCATTCTTGAACTGTCTTTATTAGAGGAGCAAATTATAATAGAACAACAGTTATTGTGTCTTGCAATTTTAATGAGACGAAGAAGACGCAGAAGGAGATGGTATGTTCGGCCATTACACCCTCAGAGACGTACTGGTGGGTGGTGATGCCGATGCGGAGAATTGACGAAGAAATGCACTTCAGTTACTTCCGCATGTCTGCACGCCGATTTGATGACCTGCTACATCGTATTTCGCCTTTCATACGACATGGAAGGACCCACAGCAGCCCTGTGACATTACCCGAGCGTTTGGCAGTGACTTTAAGAATCCTGGCTTCAGGTAGCAGCCAGAAAAGTGTAGCAGCCAGCTACAAACTTGGTGCAACTACGGTTTCCCTGATAGTCTCTGAGGTGTGCTAAGCTATATTGTATATTGCTATATGTATTTGAATGTTAATGATTTTAAATAAAATGAAACTACATTGAAATATCCACTTCAGCTTTCCGTCTGTTTTGTTTGCATA
Organism: Garcialebias charrua; assembly: GCA_038048925.1. NCBI lineage: Eukaryota > Metazoa > Chordata > Actinopteri > Cyprinodontiformes > Rivulidae > Garcialebias > Garcialebias charrua. Next base: position 3,015 of record JBBPBX010000377.1, read on the forward strand.
TTGTATTTACAAAGCCACTAACAGTTGTATTACATAAAATTTGGTATGAAAGACTTTTTTATAATTGTAAGAACATTAGATGTTAGAATTATTTGGAAACCTGAAATGGCATTGTAAATATAAGTCCCATATTGCATTAAAATGAAGCATTGCTACCTGACACGAAAAATCTCAATGTGTAGTAGCCTTTATTTCACCAGGAATGTGAAGTGGAATGTGGAGAAACCTGTAGAAATAGTACCTGGACTATTGAGAATGAACTTTCTGGCTGTAGAAATAGTGTTTTGATTTTAATGTGTGCAAAAATTGCATGCTGTCTAAAAATAATTGATAAATGTGTAATTATGCATTACAAATGTATCATTTGAATCAAAGTCAAGTCAAAGTCAGCTTTATTCTCAAAACAGTAATATGTACAGGACATACACAGGATTGAAATTGCATTTCTCTCTGTCCCTCGGTGCAACAATAACTATTTAAACACTAAAACATTTAATAAACATAAAATGAAATAAAGTGTAATACTGTCCTGAGTTTTTGCATAGTACTTTTTCATAGTAGTATAAAAGTATAAAATGTTTTCACCAACACCAACATTTAATATCCATAAACATAAAATGAAATAAAGTGTAATACTGTCCTGAGTTTTTGCATAGTACTTTTTCATAGTAGTATAAAAGTATAAAAAGTTTTCACCAACATTTAATAAACATAAAATGAAATAAAGTGTAATACTGTCCTGAGTTTTTGCATAGTACTTTTTCATAGTAGTATAAAAGTATAAAAAGTTTTCACCAACATTTAATAAACATAAAATGAAATAAAGTGTAATACTGTCCTGAGTTTTTGCATAGTACTTTTTCATAGTAGTATAAAAGTATAAAAAGTTTTCACCAACATTTAATAAACATAAAATGAAATAAAGTGTAATACTGTCCTGAGTTTTTGCATAGTACTTTTTCATAGTAGTATAAAAGTATAAAAAGTTTTCACCAACATTTAATAAACATAAAATGAAATAAAGTGTTAATACTGTCCTGAGTTTTTAAATACATAGTTCCCAGACACGCCCCCAGTATTGCGCAATACCGGTTTTGCACCATATCTAAAGGCAGAAAGGCAAGATGAAAGGCAAGATGAAAGGCAAGATGGCGAACAAGCAGACGCGAACAACCAGAGCAAAAACACGAGCTACCACAGCTTCACCAAGGAACAAGAGCAAAATGGTCGGAGTTAAATGAGTTTGAGAAAGAAATCATGGCAGACGAATCAGACAACTTGTCACAAGTTACTCTGATATCATTAATTATTTAATTACTACGAGGAGCGCACACCGAGGAGCTTCACAGCTTTAAATCCAAAAAAGATGTGTAAACTGTCTCAATCATATCTAACCAGCTAAAAAAAGGTTGAACTAAAATAACACACAGCCAGCACAAACAGTCCAAGCTGAACACGGACCAGAACCAGCACTTTTGAGTGTTACCGTGTTGGAGGTTAGCATAGAGCGGAGGGTCCGTCGAGCTCAGACATGAACAACCAGAGCAAATTATACGGACAAAAACACGAGCTACTACACCTTCACCAAGGAACAAGAGAAAATGGCAGTGGTCGGAGTTAAATGATTTTGAGAAAGAAATCATGGCAGACGAATCGGACAACTAGTCACAAGTTACTCTGATATCATTAATTATTTAATTACTACGAGGAGCGCACACCGAGGAGCTTCACAGCTTTAAATCCAAAAAAGATGTGTAAACTGTCTCAATCATATCTAACCAGCTAAATAAAGGTTGAACTAAAATAACACACAGCCAGCACAAACAGTCCAAGCTGAACACGGACCAGAACCAGCACTTTGAGTCTTACCGTGTTGGAAGTTAGCATGTTGTTAGCACTGGAGCCGAGGGTCCGTCGAGCTCAGGTCAGACGGCGTGGAACCGTCGCGGTTGCGGGGTGACGTCCCATGGGACCGACGCGTCGCCCGCACGACTTGGCTCCCGTACTCCTTCTCCAACTGGGACGGTTTCACCCGCCGGTCCTGGTGGACCGTGAGGCCATTGTCGCGTTAGCGAGATGCTAAGCTAACAGCATGCAAGACGGTGTCGCTAAATAATGAAAAAAAAAAAAAACAGCTCTAACACACAGACAGTTGTACTCTAACATTGTTCTGACATAGTTTCACAAAATGATTTATGTAGAATATTTTGTTTACCGGCCAAAAGGACGACGTCTTCCAGAGCAGATCCAAGCCAGACTCAGAGCTAGGAGGAGCTGCTGTCCAGTTTCTCCGATGAGATAAATCCTTCACGTTACTTTTTTTTTGATTAACTGAAACCTGCGCGTTGCCCAAACGTCTACCCGACTGGAACACCCACTGACACAACACGAAGTAACCATTGCAATTAATTAGAAATTAACACAAAAAAAACCGTGAAAAATGAACATCCATTAAACCGCGCTGTCCCCTGTTCTGACTTTCAAAATGAGGGTCCACCCGGAAGTAAGACGGATGTGACGTCACATGGGAACTATGTATAGTACTTTTTCATAGTAGTATAAAAGTATAAAAAGTTTTCACCAACACCAACGGAGTGAGCTGATGCTAGGGCTGTCGCTTCTGCTACTGCTGCTTGACCCTGGCAAGTGTCGAGGTGGTACGGGTATGGGCACCGTTGGACAGGGAGGAATTGGCGTGGAGGACCTGCGCAGAGGAAAACACCCTGCATTTGAAGTACTGCCAGTTTCATGGCCAGTAGGCGTGAGGTTGTGAGAGACGATGGGTGTGATGTACTCATGGTCGATGGTGGTGACGGTCTGGTCCATGGGGGTGACGGTCTGGTCGAATGGGGTGACAGTCTGGTCGAGGCACCATGTATCGTCCTGTGCTTGGCTCTGTGGTGTTTCTTCAGGCTAAAAAACAGACTTCCTGTGCTTGGCTCTGTGGTGTTTCTTCAGGCTAAAAAACAGACTTCCTGTGCTTGGCTCTGTGGTGTTTCTTCAGGCTAAAAAACAGACATTGACATCCATCAGTACAAAATGAAACGGTAACGGATACAATGCACATACAGTATGTTAAATAAAAACAAATGTTTGTGTAATTGTTAGCTTAATAAACAGAAGGTGAAGCATCAACACACATATAGGCTAAATTTGTTTACAGTTGAGGTGTGCAGATCTAAAATAGCTATTTCCACTATTTCACATTTACTGGTCAGCAGCTTGATTTATATTTTCATTAAGCCATGTTTTGGTCATTCATTCTCAGTTTATTGTTTATATCAATGACTACAAAGGGGAAACAACACAGGCTGCACAGCATGGCCTGCTGTATTCCATGCTAAGCTAGCTGTAATAAAAGCAGTACTAACTTTTTTTTTCTTTCATTTTTACCTCTTTTTCCATATTTGTGTCCTTTTCTCGGTGTTTTATAAAACTCGACAGCCAACTCAGCTCCACAACGAGGATTGGCACCGGTTTGTTGGTGCCAGGATCGCCACTTCTGATCACCCTCTTCTTGGCCTTCACGAAGCGATCCCGCATGTTTTTCTTCCTCCTTCTGCATCGCTTCTGTGCCAGTTGCACATCGAGGGATCATACAAATGGCGATACATGCGGATGAGTTCAGCCAGAGCAGCTTCGAAAGCGTCCATCTTGTTTTGAGCCCAGTCCGTACGTCACTGAGCGCGGCGCGCGCTCTAGGCTTGCGGAGTTTCAAAAATTCAGAGGTGCACGGCACGCGCTAATCCCCTGCGCGGGGCCAACGCGCAGGGGCGGGGACTGTGAAATTGCGTCACTTTTGGAGGGCACACCCTCGCGCGCTGCGCGACGCGTCAAGTATGAATCTAGCTTAAAGATACTGAGGAGTTGAGAAAGTGCAGGAGAGAACTGGATGATGGCATAAAGAAGGCCAAAGCCGCGTATGCACAGAGGATCGAGGGACAGTTCACCTCACATGATCCAAGGAGCATGTGGCAGGGCATCAAATGCTTAACAGACTACAAGGGCAAAAGCAAACAATGCCCCAGGGACCCATCCCTGCCTGATGCCCTCAATAAGTTTTATGCACGTTTTGATGATCCAAACAGACCAACTAGCACCAGACTCACCTCATCACCAGACGAGGAGCACCTCAAAGTGACCGCAGCAGAAGTGAGAGGCAGTCTCAGAAGGATCAACCCTCATAAAGCTACGGGTCCAGACAACATCCCAGGGAAAGTTCTGAAGGAATGTGCGGACCAGCTCTGTGAGGTGCTGGCTGACATCTTCACCACCTCACTTGCACTGGAGTCAGTTCCCACCTGCCTGAAGACCGCCACCATCATCCCAGTCCCAAAAAGCTCCACAGTGACTGGTCTGAATGACTACAGACCGGTGGCTCTCACCCCGATAGTCGCTAAATGTTTTGAGAAACTGGTCATGTCCCACATCAAGACAGCCGTCAACATCAACGAGGACCCTCATCAATATGCATATCGTGAGAACCGATCAACAGAGGACGCCATCTCCTCCGTGGTCCACACTGCTCTCACCCACCTGGATCAGAAGGACTCATACGTGCGTCTGCTCTTTGTGGACTTCACATCTGCCTTCAACACCATGATCCCCCAAACTCTGATAGACAAACTATCCACACTTGGACTAAGCCCCTCTATTTGTAACTGGGTCTTAGACTTCTTAACAGACAGACCACAGTCCGTGAAGATCCACAACTTCTCCTCCTCCACCATCACCCTCAGCACTGGCTCTCCTCAGGGATGTGTGCTGAGCCCTCTTCTGTTCACTCTGCTCACATATGATTGTATAGCCACACATCCAGGCTGTCATATTGTTAAGTTTGCAGATGATACAGCTGTGGTGGGATGCATCACAGATAATGATGAATCCAGCTACAGACAGGAGGTGGAACATCTGGAGAGCTGGTGCAAAGAGAACAACCTTCACATGAATGTGAAGAAGACGAAGGAGATGATTGTGGACTTCAGAAGGAACAAACACACCCACACCCCACTGTATATAGGTGGATCTGCGGTGGAGGTGGTCTCCAGCTACAAATACCTGGGTGTACACTTGAATGATAACCTCAGCTGGAGCAATAACACCACCAGCCTGATCAAGAAAGGTCATCAGAGACTCTACTTCCTCAGACGGCTGAGACGAGCCGGTCTGAGAAGCCCAGTCCTCACCTCGTTCTACAGGTGTGCAGTGGAGAGCGTCCTGTGCTCCAGCATCAACGTGTGGCATGGAGGCTGCACAGTTGCAGAGAGAAAAGCTCTGCAGAGAGTGGTGAAGGCTGCACAGAAGTCTGTGGGAGTCAGTCTCCCCACCATCACAGACATTTACACCTCCAGATGCAGAAAAAGAGCCACCTGCATCATGAAAGACCTCACTCACCCAGCACACTCACTCTTTGCACCACTCCCCTCGGGACGGAGGTTGAGGAGCATCAAATGTAGAACCACTAGACTGAGAAACAGCTTCTACCCTGAGGCTGTCAGACTCATGAATAAATAAATAATAAGAATAAACACTGCAAAATGTCACATCATACTGATACTGTACTGATCTGTTTCTTGTTGCTGCGTTCATCTGTGACCATCTGTTTCTTGTTGCTGCGTTCATCTGTGACCATCTGCTCATGTTCGTGCTGCTGTTTATAATGATGTTTTTCTACTACATTAGGGCTTAGTGTATTACTAGCTGATGTGATGTCTCTCTTAGTTAATCCTAGATGTTATTATTGTATTTCTCTTGCATTTGTTGTTGGATGTAACTGGGACCCTGTGTACATAATCTCGTTTTCAACACATGTACTACATGCGGTGCAAATGACAATAAATTCTCTCTGACTCTGACTCTCTGACACAGGGCACAGTGCAAGGCAGCAAAAAACTACCTCAGCGCAAAGCAACATAGATGCACATAAGGCCTTTTTTGAGTAGGGCGACAAAGGCGGTGAGATTATCCTTGAACACGTGCCAGAAAGTTCCATAGTCCTGATAAAGATGGCACAGGGTCTGTCAGCCAACTCAGCTCTGATAAGGGTCCACAGATGTTCTCGTGGGGGGGGTGTAGAGCAGAGCTTTACTATTTAAATATCTTCCAGGAGCACTTTCAGATAAGTTGGCCTATCCACGGCTAAGTGGGGAAGTCAGTTTCAGATAAACAACAATTGTTTTGGGCAGGCCGACTATAATTTATTATTATTTAAAAAAACACTTCCTGTCTCCCTGTCTGGTACAGATTCTCACTGACGAGGCTCTCAACATGTAACTTTGTACATCTGTGAAAAGCCTTATCGTGACCATCTACCCTTGCACGTAAAGCCCAATTAAAAACCTTCTTGTGTTCCCAGAGTGGCTTATTTGAGTAAATAGATGATGAAAGGATAATTATTTATCCAACAGCAAGCCCCTTCAAAATTTTCTGCAGGCATTTTTCTAGTTCTAATACCTTTCAATCTAGTACCTTTCTAATACCTAATTTGATACCTTTCCAAATGTATAATGGACATTTTCATAATTTTTATTTTGTTTTGTCTGAGTACCATCAACCAAAGTTGACACAAGAAAAATATAACGTTAATATTGTTACAATTGCTCTTATTAGCAACAGTTTTAATGAAGATTAGAAGTTTTACTGCAAACGCTAAAAACAGACTAAAGTAAAGTCAAGTTTATGGAGTCAGTACATGACATAACTCAACATTTGATTCTGTGCTGAGACTTTTTAATAACTTAAAACAGTTCAACAGGTAATCTGAGAGAAGCACGTTTCCAAAACATGGATTGACAACTAAGCCCACGCTGGTGGGGGGAACCGTAGAGTAAAAATGTGATTTTCTAAGTTTTGTGAGTTCTTGTCTAAGCTTGGTTCACTGTGTGTTGTTGTGATCCATCAGACTGATTACTTCTGCTCTTTAGGATCATTTCTACAAACACATCCAACCCCAGAAAAACCTCCCAGGCAGACAAAACCGGAGGATGTACCGTATTTTTTGGACTATAAGGCACTTAAAGTGGGGCTAAACTCCCTGTGGATCTGTGACTCCGCCCCAAGACGTAATTCAAAAAATGCAACAAAGTGGGAGTGTCAACAAAGGAGGGGGAGGCGGGTGGGGATTGAGCAAGGAGGTGTGGCCAGGACGAGAGACCGTTATTGTTTCTGAATGTTAAAATTGCATTAGTAATAAACAACAAGCGACAACAAAGAATAGTTATGTTCTCACCCTATCTATCCGAAACAAAAGGTGTTAAAAAAAAAAGAAAATAATACAAGATATGCCGTGATCGGGGTTCGAACCTGGGTCTGTCGGATCCTAATCCCGCACCTACACCACTGCCTTATCGTGGCATCTATGCATTGCTTGTCCATCGCAATATAAGAAAACAAATACAACCAATAGTTTCGATGACGTGAAAAGTATTCTAAAATATATAAGTTAAAATGTACAAATAACTGGTGCCATTCCAAAAACTATAATATGCGGTGTTGCAGTACTTTTGCGGCGTGCAATGTACCACTTCCATATAAGGTATGAACTGCAGCGCGGACCTTCCCATCTCTGCAGGGGATTGGCTCTGCTTGAACCACTTTTGTGACGTCAGAGTGTACAAGACACGTCAGAGTGAACAGTCCTTGACCAATAAGAAAATTAAGGTGCAATTCCTCTGTTCAACCCATAGGGCTACCGTAAACACGTTTTTAGACCAAATATTGCCAATTTAAACTAATACACACAAATATATGAAAATTAACACAGACATAGTGCTATATAACATTCTGGACACATTCTAGGGAGTTTATCAGCTAAAAAAAGTTAATTTTGAGTTTAGCCCCTCTTTAAAATCCTTTAATTTTCTCAAAAATGGACAGTGAGCCTTATAATCCGGTGCGCCTTATGTATTAATTCTGGTTGTGCTTACCGACCTCGAACCGATTTTATGTGGTACACGGCACTCAAAAATCTGTCAAAATGAACTTGTTTCGCTTAATGCGCCTTATAATCCGGTGCGCCTTATAGTCTGAAAATTACGGTACTCCAAACGCTCACATTTATATTACTGTAATTGCTCATTTCATATATGTACAGTATGGTGTAAAGTTTTAGATCACCCTAAATTAATTCCTATTTTGATCCCAAAGCGCAAAACTTTATTTTTATCTTTAATGCATTTTTCATCAGTTCTTCTCCAGGCTTGCTGAAAATCTTTTACAATTTTCATAGAATTTTGGCAGCTTTTTTTACACATTTTATATCCGGATCTTGTGCCTGGCCACCACAGCAAATGGCATTGTGAAGCATTTAGCGCTCTTTGTGTTGTGTATGACTCTCAGCTACTACCACACCAAATTTGAGCTCTGTGCCTGTTAAATTGACTTGTGCTGGCCATCAAGAACGGTGCTGGCTCTAAATGTTAATCAGTAGATGTCTGCCCAGTGGGGTTTTGGTCAAGGTTTATGGACTTTTTTTTTAACAACTATGGCTGAGAATGTTAACTGCCCATGAACCATGTGTTTGAGTTAGAGTTATTTTCTCTCTCAGAGAGGGCTGAATGAGGAGCTGGTTTGATCCTGCATGTACATACAGCTGGTTGTCCGAGGTCATCAGTGTCTGCCTCTAAGCTGAGAGCTAATAAGCGCATAAAAAACAATTCTTGCACACTGTCCGTGGCAGATTCTGATAACTGGGCTCCAAGCATGTAGAACTTCTATACATCTGTGTAAACTGTTGTGAAAGTCTGCCCTTTCAAGTAAAACTGGTTAAAATTGTTGTTGTGTCCTCGAGTGTGGCTTTTCTGAGTAAAGATGGACAGAGGATATTTTTATCTAACAATTACTTCTTGAAAGCATCAGTAAAATCACCACAGGTGATATGTGGGCAATAACAAGCAAGTGACAACAGAATAGATACGTGACTAAAACA